>JAJOOR010015754.1:0-35868 GCA_036250505.1 Solanum acaule | reverse complement strand
AAGTTAAAAATATTTTTTTTAAATAAACTTAAATTTTTTTGGGGGGTGGGGGGCTGGTAGGGTGGGTGGTGCGGTCGGAAGAGAGTTTTGGAAAATGTTTTCCTTAAGTTTTGAAGGGAAGTCATTTTCCTTAAATTTGAGGAAAATGAGTTAATTTGGAAAATATTTAACCCAACCAAACACGAGAAAATTGGAAAACATTTTCCTTTTCATTCCAAACACACCCTTAGTTTTAAAATAAGTTGCTATGGGATGAGAATGATCCGTTCAAATAATTTTAAAGAAAAACTATTGGCAATATGTAGAGAGATTTATTTTCCTCTTCAAACACACAAAATGCGTACAGAATTTAAAAATTAGAAAACTAAAAATGCATTTGCTACTACATAAAATGCTACTATATCAAAGTCTAATAATTTTAAATTCATCTCTACCAAATGTGATGAATAACTTAGTTATATCAATGTAGCAATAGCCAACATGTATTAGACTAATAACACAGTGAAAACAAATCATATTCATAGTCAAAGATGAGGAAAATAGTTTGAAAATAATAAGGGTCGTTTGGTAGGAATATCTCATGGAATTTAACTATTCCATTTTTTATACTATGAGTTAATTAATTTCATTATTTTAATATAAAAGTTATTTTAGAATTAGCTAATATCTGAAATTAAATATTAGATAAAGTTAACTTTAAATTTTATTTTTTAGATTATTATTCTTATTTCGTGTATCAAATGACTTCTAATTTTATCTCATTATTTGTATTAAATTATATTCATATTGAACTTAGATATGAGCTTTGCGAATGGATTGTATGCTTTGAGAAACTAACAGGTCATTAAAATTATTTTTTGATATTTTAAAATCTTATTTTTGTAATAAATTATATATTCAAATATAAGAGATTTAAAAAGGTGATCATTTTAATTTTTTGGATTCAAATTTTTATATAGCCATAAAAATCATTTTTTTGTAACTTTATCATTTCAACAATGCATAAATAAAATTACTTTTTATATTGTAAATATTTTGAAAAATAAAATCATTTTCAAAATTTAAATTTAAAATTCAAATTCAAAACAAAGAGATAAGAGACGAGTTACCACTCCATCATAATCTTTGATGGTGGGTTCGAGTCCTTTTAGGTACAGGAAAGGAGCATCCTATTTTTTAATGTGAAATTTTTTAGCATGAATTCGAATTTGTTTGAACTTTAATATAGATATCAAACACACCAAATGAGAAATTAAAAAAAATAAAAATCTTTGGTGGTGGGGATTTGGTTATATATATCTTGATGAATCAGTCCTCTCATTTAAATGTGTTGTCATCCTACACATAAATAAGTTAAAAGTGGTCCTTCATTGTGGTGATCCCCATTTTTGTCCGCACCATTAATTTCTATCATTCTGAGTAACAATTTATTGAACTTTTGGGGTAGTTTGATATGCGAGATGTGATAGATTGTATTATTTTAAGAAATTAACTTTTTATTTTTTATTTAAATTAAATAATTTAAAATTAATTAATATTCATAATTATATAAATATTATAAAGTAAAGTGATTGTATATTTTATTTTAAAATTATTATTTTTATCGCATCAATTCAAGTGATCAAAACATTTTTTTGTTGTCATGACTGCTCCTCGAATTATGTACCTTCTAATCATAATTAAATGTTTTCGATGGTTTTTCACTTTCGGACATAGGGTCGAGTATTTTCTAAGTACTCTCTCCGTCTCTATTTAGTTGTCCACTTTAAAAATGGCACACAGATTAAGGCAATAATGATTAGTATAGTGAAATTACAATTTTACCCTTATAGTACAAGTTATAATTCCAAAATAAATTCACTCAAGATAACTAATCAATGCTGGAAAGTTCATAAGTTTATTTACTTTATTTATGACAATTTTTCACTTTAAATAAGGTTATAATAGGAAAAAAATTGTTGTCATTTCTTGATTTGTCAAAATGGACAACTAAAAAAGGAAATATGGACAACTAAATAGGAACGGAGGGAGTATTTTTTTAAAAAAAATAAGTTATACGTTATAAACATGTATGAGAACTGTCACTCAAGGTTGTTCTATCATTGTTTTTAAGGACATGTAGAAGTGACAAATAAAAATAAATGGAGAAAATGATTTGCTTAGTGGAGTGAGTTAACTAAGGGCTGTTTAAAAGTTGAGAATTTCGCGGGGTAGAACATGCTATTTAACTTATACTCATTTTAAATGTTTTGTACATATACCTACTACAGACATTTTTAATGTCCAAAATTAGTCTAGACTCTTGAATTTATATTTGATTGAAAATCATGCATTTTTGTTTAAAACTTTGGTAGAAATATTGAATTCGGTTATTTTTATCTGAACTTCAGGATCATATATGTATGGTTGAAGTTTAATCATTTTGTCTGACTTCAACTATTATTGTTTGAATTAAGTCACATATCACATATACAAAAATAAAAATAAATATAAGTTAAATGACAACATCAAAATCAGATTCGTGCACTTAAGTCCGAGTTGGGTTGTAACACTCCACAACGTAAAAGCACAAATATTTTAAAGAAATCTATCGAAAGATTTTTTTTTTTCTTTTCTTTTTTTTTTGGTTTACATAATCCAATAACACAAAGACAAGAATAATTTTCAAATGACGAAATAAAATAAAAGATTTTTGCCAGTCCATCACTGAATACTGATCATGGTATATTGTTAAGGGTGGACTGACCGTACTGATTGGATTGTTTTCCTTGTCTAAGAACCGGAAGCAGGTATCATACTGTAAAATGTCATACTATATGATTTGGAATAAGTTTGCATAATATTTGATCCAATGACGAATTTAGAGGCAAAAAATAGGGCACGGAAATATGTGGTTTCTCCGTACAACTAAGTATCATATGCATATATATATTTTAAAATTTGTATAATATTATATTCTGGTACATATACTATAAGAAGTCTGAATGATTCACATGGTTGATACAATTTTATTTTATCTTTAAAGTAATGCACCCATATTCTAAAAATCCTAGATTCGCCTCTAATTTGATCCTTTGATCATTGGGTGAAACTATGAATTAAAATGAAGAACTTTTTTTCCATTTAGGAAGAAGGAAATGAATTTTAGATCTAATTAAATAGAAAGAAACCCTACGTTTAACTTAAAAGATTTGGAAAGATGGCTAGCTCTTGTTCCGTCATTGTTGCTTGACTTATTAGATTTAGCAAATAATTTGATTGATTGACATATTTTTAGATTGAAATTCTTTTTCCTTTTTCTGAATTTTTGCATCATTTTTACGATGAAAGGTAGAGATATTATTTTTTTGAAACTATGCACCTTCCTATGTCTTGTTTCTAAAGTGCAAAACCGCGATGAAAAGTATAAAAAATAAAAATAATTGATGTGTTTGATCAAAGAACATGAATGGTCTAGTAATAGGAATTATTCGAAGTCACGATATATATACATTAGCTTGAATTTCAATCTCGAAAGACAAATATCTAGACTAATATATTTTACAAGCTAGCCGATGGAATCCCTCAATTTTTGTCTTTCGAGAGCCACTATTTTTCAACATTATCATATGTATCGATTTTATTTTCAATTTGCTCTATAATTGACAGATGCCTATCGATTTTGTCGTTCATATATTATCATAGTGATTATCGGAGAGATTAACTATCTCTTTCTCTCATTGTATATATGGCTATGATTGTAGCCTTGTACATATTAAGTAAAGAAAACATCAAAAACTTTCTTGTATTACTACACGTTTTACCTTAAACACAACTTGTTTTCTTAAAATCAAATTCACAAGGAAAGACAGGCAGACCACTCGTGATAAACATAAGTTGCTAAAAACAGAAGTGGGGTATGAATGACTTTGTATTATCATAAATTTAAAAGTGTCTATGTTAAATGTACACATGATAAAAATACAACATTTTCAAGTCTTTGTTTTGACTAATGCTCCAAATTAATAGCAAGTTGGCAGTGGCTGATTTGCAAGTTGTAGCCGACGCCGTACTTTTCCGCCGCCCTCTCTGCACTCCAAAAAAAAATGTTGTTTTTCTCTCTCCTCCACACCCAACTAGGGGAGTGAGACTTAAAAAAACGTGGTGCATTAGTTGGAGTTGCTCCTTATTTAATCAGACGTCTTGAATTTGATCTTTAGATATGAAAAATTCTTAATTGGAAATGTTATAATACAATTATGAAATAATCGAACTTCAATAATAGTACCGATCATTGAGTAGAAAACTAAAAAAAATACTAGTAAAGAAAGAGCGTAGTTTATAATTTACCAACTTTTATATAGGTTCTATATTTCTATTAAGAAATTCATAAAATATATATAGTAAAACAGAGTGTTTTGTTGATGTACCTGCATCAGCAAGAGTATTTTCAGAAAAAGTTTTAAGAAAATAATATTTTTTTGTTTTATTTTAATTTAATTAGTGTACCATTTTTATGAAATTATAGGACTTATTTAATTAGGGGTGTGCAAAAATTAAATCGACCGGTAAATCGAACCGAAAAAAATGTTATTGGTTTATTGTTATTGGGTTATCGGTTTCTTAGTGGTTTTATAAAAAAATTATCGGGTTATTGGTTCGGTATTGGTTTTCAATATTGGATTATTGGGTAAATCGATAACCCATTAAGAGTTAAGACTATAGTAATTTAATACTTTTACATATACATACATATTAGTAAATATTAATTTCAATATCTTAATAGTTATGTCTTTGTCATTTCGCCATCAATTCATACTTCGCTGTGACTTTGAGTTCACAACTTTACATTATACAAATCGTCAAAACCTAAAGTAAGAATCATATTCCTCTTTATTTCTCTTTGTGTTACACATGTATAGTAAGTAAGAATCATATTCCTCTTTATTTCTCTTTGTGTTACACATGTATAGTTCTTTTCATGTTTGTTATAATTATTTTTATTTTATGAGATTTTGTAAAGTTACATTATTGTCTTGTCGTGTCAAATTTATTAGATAAGTCATATATTTGTTTTATAAGCATATTCTTATTGGTTAAACCGAAAACCGAACCGTTAAGGATCAAAATCGATAAACCGATAAAAATTGTCTTATTGATTCATTATTGATTTAGCGTATTTAAAAATCGAAAACCGATAAACCGAACCGACCAATGCACACCCTACTTATTTTAGTTATGCCCATTAGTTTTAAATTCATACATTTTACTTATAGTTTTATTACTTTAAATGTTGTTAATATTTGTATAGATTTTGTAACTATTTTGAGTAAGAATTCAACAATTAATAGACAGATATTTTAATTATGAATATCCCTATAAACCTCTTCACAGTAGATTTGCAAGATAAAAGAGTGAAACGATAATACTACACAAATATATTTATGTTAGAACAAAAAATTAGAATTACCACTTTAAAAAATAAATATTTTTTAAAGAACTCAATTAATTATTATATATTTATTAAATACTGTATAAAATTATAAATTTGGGATCAGTCAATCTTACTTCATCGACATCTTAAATATTGTAATTTATTATGATCTTCTTAACCTATGGATTACAATAACCCTATCTAGCTCATAACCTTATTCTATTAAACATTGATACATACTTCTTTCGTTTCTTTTTATATGTTATCCTAACTATAAATAGTTGTCAATAATACTTGTCATTTTATAAATCAATACATGAATTACAGTATTCTTTCTATTTTACCCTTGTGGGTTATTAGCCTTAAAAATATATATTTGACCAACGTAAAAAAATTAAGTGAATCATTCATATTCATTGATTAAAAAATTGACTTCAAAAAAATATTAAATAAGAATAAAATAGTAAATTTACTTAATTTTATAATGCACGTGAAATTAAAAATAATAACATATAAAATAGAACAGGAGGAGTAACACAACTGGACCAATTTATTAATGATGTTTATGTCCTCAGACACGGCCTGCATTTCGAGATTTTAGTGGGGTAGTAAACTACTATATATAATACGTTAAAATATGTCATTGATATATCCTAGAATGACTTGTAGTTTTCTCCAACTAGAATAATGTTAGCAAAGTTGACAAGTTGATATAATTGGTCTAATGTATACGATAATGACGGCTTGATTTTAATATAATCGTTCCCATGTGAATGAAGAAAATATAAATGTTGAATACTACATTTATTAGTAAATTTCATTAAGAGGGAGAATTATAATATGTTGCTAATTAAATACATGATAAAATGTACTCCTATTTATTAGACATATTTTTCACCTCATATTTTAGAAGATAATTTGTGCATGTTTACGAATATCCATTGTCTTCTCTTTTAATTATATACGTATCAATTAATTGAAATATGTAATGAGATTTTACGATTTAGTGAGCTATGTTAATGTGTATAAATTTTTTTAGAAAAAGTGACATATTTTAAGTGATTACTAATCTATATAATGGATACTTGAAAAAACTTTGAAAATATTTTTGTAAGGGCGCGTATGATATGGAGAATGTTTTTTTTAATTTTTTTCATGTTTAGTTGATCAAAGTATTTAGAAAAATGTTTTCCCAAAGAAAAAACAAGTTATTTAAAAGAGAAAGACTTTATTAGTGAAAGTAAAAAAAAAAATTTGCTTAAATTATTATTAGATAGATTACTTAAATGAACAGAACTGATCGATGTATACTCCTAAATAAGAGAAAACTATAAAAGGAGAACAACGATTTTGGATAGGAACTTTGCTAAAAAAAGAAGATGCTATTAAATTGGATTGAATGATTTGAATTTGGTTGATTACGAATACCTAATACCACGCTTAGAAATTATTCTAAATAGGAAAAGGCATAAATTTCTCTCTGAACTTGTATCGAAAAGTCAGTTACACGTTTGAACTATTGTGGCGATCTATTACACACCTAATCTTGTTCAAAGTGATATTAATACCTCATTTCGAAGACAATCTCAGTTTTGTGTTAAAACAAATGTTGTACACGCGTTTTCACACATAAATAATATTATTTAAAAAAATTTAAACCTTTTTCCTTGATATTTTTTTTAACTTTTGCAAAAAATTAAAAACTTGGGCATCTTCCTTCTCTCACCATACATTCTCTTTTTAAAATATATTTCTTCTTTCTTCTCCATTGTTCATAAATTGAAGGAAAAGATAAAAACTTGAAGAGAAAATAGGAGTCGATAAGTTGATTATGAAGTATAGAGATGTTGGCAGCGGTAATAGGCGATGGGCAACACCATTATGACCGATGGAACAAATAAAAATTTAAGATATGTAAAATTCTTTTAAAATCTTGATAAGTATGTATGTAATTCATTAGTATTTTTTGTGTGTAATTGATTAATCAAATATGTTATTGATGATATGAGACAAAAAAATAACATTGTGGTGGTTGTTGGTAGTTCTCCGGCGAGAATAGAGAAGACAAAGATTGAGAAATCATTTTATTCGGTGAACTTTTGAAAAATTTAGACAATATTATCATGAATTTTATGCACAAATGTCAATGAATTTTCAATAGAAATCACTATCTTTCTCATGAATCTTTTTCGGTGATCTTCTCCGGTGAATCTTCCCAGCAAGTTCAAACGGAAAAATCATGAACTTTAAGTTGAAAATTATTGACTTTTCGATGAAAGTCATCATCTTCTCCACCCTTTCTATTTTTAAGAATTCATTTTTATGGGTAGAGTGTTGGATGTGCTTTCATCAAACAATCAAAGTCGACAAATGCAGTGATAGAAGAAGAAGAAGAAGAAGAACTCAAAATAAAGAAAAATGAAAAAGCTTTAAAGAAATTGGGGACACCAATAAAAAGATTAAAAAATAATAATAATAATAATTAATATATTAAAATTATAATACATAATTATATGACAAATAAAATAGTGCCATGTGTTGAAATTCGTCATTTTAACATATAATTTTTTCTTCTCACGCACCTTAAGGAAGGTGAAGACACTCTCTTTGTCATGTCACGTTCTAAGGGGGTATTAATATCACTTTGAACAAGATTAGGTGTGTAATAGATCGTCACAATAGTTTGAGCGTGTAACTGACTTTTCGACACAAATTTAAGGGGAATTTATGCCTTTTCCCTATTCTAAATACATCTAGATTACTCATATCTTCTACTATCATTATGCTAGAATATTCGATCTAGATATTTCTTAAATGAACAAATATTAAAGATATTACAATATAACTTTCTAAAAACTCTCCTAAATATCTACAATAATTAACTTTAATTTTTCACAAAATACATAAACCTAGCAGAAAATAAATAAATAATTTATCTTATGTGTTGTCTATGCTTCTTATGACTCTTTGCCCTCAAAAACCTTCTGAAATGTTCTTTCCTTTGATCCCTTTTTGACCTTTTTCTCCACCCATTTTTTCTTTGATATAATTCACCTTCTTCTTCAATATCTCTTATAATTTGATGTCTTCTACTTGTTGTCTTTTTTTGTTTGAAGCATAAAAAATTGCAACAACAATCTAAAACTGAAAAACAAGTATACAAACATGTCCATGTGGATCTACAAAGCATGTGACAAATGCACCCATATATGCCCAACTTGTATTGCAAATACAAGAACAAGAGAGCTGCAAAAATCACAAAATTAGGAGTACTAAATATAAATGCAATATGTAATTGTATTTTTTAAAATATCAATATGAATGACCATATGTTATTGCACCCTTTTTATTACGTGATGGTAATTGACTTGACATGAAATTTAAGATAGAAAAATGGTATTGTTGGAACTTGCGTTAATTAGAAATTATGAGATTTCTGATGAGAAGTCCATCGGAAACAGTTGACTTAATTTCTTGTAGTGTTGATATTAAATATGCGTGATATTAATGTAGCTATCACTTTAATAAAAACAACTTTTAGCGGCAATAGATATATACATTAATAAATAACACTAAAGTTTTTATCGGCATTAGTTAATTATCATTGAATCTAATGTTGATATAGGTTTTAGGGACATTTACAAAGAGTCTTAATTGTCGCTAAAAATACATATTTAACTACAATTAAGTTATTGTCATTAATTAATTGACACTAAAAATTATTTTTGAGGTAGTGTATAGAGCATCTCGCTAAGGGTAAAACTGAACATCTAAAGTTAAAGAGGTTTTAAATCTAGAATTATGATTCTTTAATTTCAACAGATTAAAAAATAAAAAAGTGTCATATAAAACGAAACATCTCAATAAAACTCACCAAAGTATAACAGAATTGAGAGCATAGCCAGTTTGAGCAAATGAGAAATGCAAAAGTTCTCTATGTAACCCGACAAATCCCATGTTGGACCGCATATTGTGCTGAAAAAAACAAAATAGTATTATCACAAATTATTTCTTCATAAGGGGAAAAACAAATTTGTCGAACAAGAGTATCGCCTAGTAATCAATTGAGTGAATTGAGAATCACAAAGTCTCTGATTTAAATTTCAACGGGGGCAAAACCACTAGGTGCTTATATTTATTCTTATTTATTCAAAGCCTTTGTGGACAGAGTTATCGATATAAGTAGCATGTACCCCAGGAATTAATCGACGACTGTGAGAGTTATTCATAAAATTAGTCGAGATGTGCGCAAGCTAATCCAGAGACCTTGATTAAGAAGAAGAAAAAACAAATATGTACACATAATTCTTAATTCATTTCATAAATCACTAGACCACACTCCCCTCGGATGCTTCTTGAAATATATAGATTGACACATAAAAATTGGAATTCACTCAATTCATGCCAAAACTCCTTCAAAGTCAAGAGCAACTACCAAATAAACATGGATTAAATTAAAATATGTCACATAATAGGGGACCTTTTATGGCTAAGATACTAACAAATCCATTTTGAGACTAGAAGAAAACCTAATGTGTCAACACATTTTTAATTTAGCAATATATACTTACAAATAAAATCATATACTACAGTATTATTTTTATTGTAAACAGCGGCTAATTAAAATTAAGCAAGAGATTAGGTAGATACCTGCAGGATTTTCCAGCTAAAAAATCAAATGGATGACCAAAAATTTTTCCTAAGATTGCACCAAACCCTGATAACAATGAACCAATTACATTGTCCATCTTATAAACCAATGCTTAATTAAGTAGTTTCCACCAAGGGAAAACTCCTTAATTACATTCTCATACACATGACTTCCATTTTCTGCAAAAACATGAAAAAATAATTCAGAAAACAACAAAGGGTACTATGAGAGTAGCAATTCAATCTGGTATCTGTGTTGAAGTTCGATTAAATCCAAATTCACTCTCGTATTAAGTGTAAAATGTTCCCTAACAATAACAACTCCATACCAATCGAGTTACGCTCGCAATTTATGTAAATGTAAAAAAAAAAAACAGATACATGTATGTTCTTTAGGGAAAAATTGGGACTTACAGTTTACAAGTTACGAAATTACAGAAGAAAGTGAGTTTTTGAAAATTGCCCGTTTAAAAGCGGTTCAGCATTTGAAGTCCATGGGCTTTATCAAACTGAACAGACAGTGGGAATGGGCTTTTAAATTTTGGGATTTTGAAGGCAACAAGGCCCAATAATGTTCCAAAGGCCCAATGAAGAGTATAAGTTAGGACATATTTATACAAGGCATAATACATAAATATGCCCTTTAACTTGGCCTCATTTCACATTTATACCCTCCAATTTTGGGTGTGCACAAATAGACACTTAAACTTGTATAAAATTGAACAAGTAGACACATGAGTCCTATGTGGCATAAAACACATAGGACACCATGTAGGACACAAATTGCCATGTAGGATGCCACTTAGGACATGTGTGACTATTTGTTCAATTTTATAGAAGTTTAAGTATCTACTTGTGTACACTCAAAGTTGGAGGACATAAATATAAAATGAGGCAAAGTTAAAGGGCATATTTATGTATTATGCCTTTATACAATTTATACTCCGTTTGGTATAACTTGTAGATGTTGTATTCGTCGAAGTAAATAATCTAAATGTCATGTATTTATAGAGTTGGTGCCAATTTTGTTCGTGGATAAATTTTTATGGGGAACTTACATAAATTTACTAGTTTGGGATCTAATTACTTAGATACACTCTACTTTGCAGTATTACATATCTTACCATATTTTTGTGCATCGAGATACATTTAGATACGTCCAAATACATGTATCTGCGGATACATGGGATCTAAATTAAGTGTAATTTGCTTTAGATACATTGTATCCAAGTGGATTCGCATATAGCTGGGATAGATAACAAGTCTCGCTTGCCTCCCTCGCCTCTCTCCCCATCTCGCTCGCCACTCTTGCACCTAGTATCTCAAATACATGCAAATCTCGTTAGATACATACGAATACATGTATCAAGTGTGTATCTTGTGTGATTTGAATGTATCTGAGATACATATGAATCTCGCTCGTCTCCCTCCCCATCTCGCTCGCCTCTCCCTATTTTAGTGTATCTAGTAGTAAAAATACATGTATCTAAGAGTATCTTCTTCAATATATGATATAAAAAAAAATAGTGGTATGATTTGTAATATTTTGAAAATATAAGTAATAATAGTAAATATGATACTAAAATATGTGTAATTATGTAAAAAAAAAATCCATTAACTGGCGCATAATTAATCAATAACGCCATGAATAATCATTTGTTAAATTTATTTGTAAATTGTCAATACCATATTTCTTTCTTGTCAATTCAGTATATATTACAAATATTCATAATTGTGGGGCGGCGATGACAACAATTATTAATAAGTATGCGGCATTAGTGGTTGGCATGACACTTGAAAGTGGAAGAAGTAATTGGGATTGCGCTTCCAACATGATTTTTTTTATCGCCCTCCTAACATGATTTTCTCGATATGTAGGCTCGAATGTGAAATCTCTAGTTAAGAATGATGAAACAGTCCTACTACCACATCACAAGTCATATTGATTTTGAATTTTAATTAAGACTCCTATAAATTTCAAATTGTCTTGAATGGTTAACTTAATTTTCTTCAACTAATCTTAGCTATTAAAACGCTAGTGTATTTTTGATCAACCATCCATTCTAAAATTAGACATGCAACTAATTATTAATTAATCATACTTTCTCTCTCTATCTTTCTCTGTGTAATTGTTTTCTTCAATTATTTTCTTCCATGGCAGATCATTCACGGGCCACATCTCATGAGTTTTGCGGCAGTTTTGGATTTGGAAGTGTTTGTAAAGTTTGCAAATCTTTTGTCTCCATTTTATCTCCTAAGAAAACACATCATAAGCCTAAATCCAATATCCTTCAAGATAATCATCACAAGGTATTTATTTTCAATTTTAACACAATATTGTAAATGTTAATTTTTTTTATAGCAAGGAATTTTTATTTTATTTTTTGGCTTAAGAATTGGAAAATAATGGTTCTAATCATCATTTGTTAGAAACTTAAATTAGACATGTGAAATCAAGAGAGATAGTATACTATTAATTAAACAACAATAATTCGAATTTTTTTTCATATGTTTGAAAAATTCTAAATTGTTACGTTGGAAAAAAAACGTTTTGATAAATGAACGCATATGAGAATGATTCAGGATTTAGATGTTGAGTCTACGTTGCATTAATTCATTCATGACATTGCGTTACATGTAGATGTTAACATGAGGTATTTTTTTTTATAATCAAATTGCAGGTTAGTGTAAAGAAAAGTAGTGTTGATGAAGACGTAGATGATGATGAACAATTTACATATAAGCTCAATGAAGGACTTAACAAAAAACACCAAAGCAATGAACATTACTACTACACAAGTTCTCCTAAATCAAGTCCTCCCCATTCAAGAAGCACTAGCCCATCTCGACTCTCCAGGACAATTTCTCGAATTTTTCGAGCCACGAGCGTGAAAAATCACAACCATAATGGTGGTGGTGGTAGTGGACCAGCATTAGCGAGCACATTATCGCGTAATGCTAGTAGTCATGTTGACTTAACTAGTCATCATGCAGCTCCGATATCCTTTTCACGGAGCGTGAGCCTAAGGAATGGTGGTGCGGAAGCACCCGCACCAGCAGCCTCAACAACATTACCAGCCTCGTTTTTGCGTAATGCAAGCCGGAAGAGCTCAACTCCGATAATGTTTTCAAGCTCAACTGGATTGGTAAAGCCACCACCAATGGAAAAGACACTTGAGTGCACCTTAGATGAGTTGTGCTTTGGGTGTGTTAAGAATATGAAAGTCACAAGAGATGCAATGACAGATAATGGGTAAGGATTTACTACCTTTTTATGATATCAATTCTTTTAATGAAATTGGTTACTCTCCGTTTCAATTTGTTTGTCATAGTTTGACTAGTATCGAAGGTGAAATTCACAAATAGACACTTTTCAGTGCCTGCAGTTAGAAAACAGCTATTGTCATGGTGTTCCAAATTCCACAAGTGTAACTCCGTGATCTCTATGATATTGTCATGAAGTTTCACCTCTGGAATTTGTAACACAGCTTAATCACAATGACTATCTTTCAAAGATAGAGAGCAACAAAGTAGCTAGTAAACGTTATTTCCGCTAACATTTGTATGGCTATAAGGCTTTTGAACCTTGTAATCTTTCAAATATTTCATAACACTAGCTTCTCATTAAAAAGAAAAAAAATGCAACCTAGTCCTTTTGGCCATCTAGTTTACAAAATATGTACACAGTGTATACTTTACACTAATTTACTTATACATAAAGATACACATCATATACAACCGAGTTATACGCATAGTGTATGCTTCGGTCATATTTGGTAAACTAGATGGGTAAATGATATATATTGGCAACTATCCCTTCAAAAAATATAGAAAACATTTATTTGATTCCATTTTTTACATTAACTAGCTCTGTTCTTTTCTTACAGGTTAACTGAAGAAGAGGAAGTACTAACAATCAAAGTGAAGCCAGGATGGACAAAAGGGACAAAGATAACATTTGAAGGCAAGGGTAATGAGAGACCAGGCACTTCAGCAGCAGATGTAATCTTCGTGATCGCGGAGAAAAAACACCCTCTATTCAAGAGAGACGGCGACAATGTGGAGTTGGCAGTAGAAATCCCATTGGTAAAAGCTCTTACAGGTTGCACTATTTCCATACCTTTATTGGGTGGGGAGAAGATGAGTTTAACGATCGATGATATTATATGTCCTGGTTATGAAAAGATTATAGAAGGACAGGGGATGCCTAAACCCAAAGAGGAAGGGAACAGAGGGAACTTGATTGTCACTTTCTTAGTAGCATTTCCAACTGAAATTGCTGAGGAACAAAGGTCTGATATAGTCAGGATTTTACAAGATTGCTGTTGAGGGAACTGATTTGGTCATTTTATCTTCTTATCAGATGTACCAAAAAGAGAGTGATGTAGGTTGTTAAAATGTATGTTTCATTTACGGAACTAGTTCACTTTGAACCATTCATCACCAACTATTCAAAAGTCTCAAGTAGGAGAGGCAAACGGATGGGTCAAAAACGGATATAATATTCGATTAGAAGTTAATTAGGATAGCCAGTTAGCATTAGCACTCTCCTTGAAAAGCATTAGATGACTAACCACAAGTAAAAATCCTATTATTAATAACAATTAGATAATGTTAAACATTTATACAAGAAAAAACAAATAGTATTATAGTAACATCGCGAGACATGAAATTTATTAAAGGAGTGACTTGAAAATGTGAAGGTAATTTATGCCTCAAGGGTAGAAACACTGTGATCAGCTACTTACAAGTGTAGTAGTGGGCCCACACCAGAAATCCCAGATTCAAATTTTGAATGGAACTTTTACCACCCAATCAATGCACGAATGAGACCAAGTATATCACCATTTAACAGGGCTTTAAGAAATCGCGCCTTGCCAGTTGTATAAGGTGGATATCTTGCAGGTACATCCCCAGCAAAACTGCGACGCAGAACTGCCTTCTTGTGGCTGAAAGAATCAAACGAGAATTTACCATGACATGAACCCATTCCACTTTCCCCGACTCCTCCAAATGGAAGAGTGGAAAGCGCAACCTGCATGATAAAAATATACAGTTCATCATTAGATTTGATAAGTGTATTGCATCATATATGTTAGATAAAACAACGAAATCCAGCAGCACATTAACACGTAAAATTTCTCATTCAGTTTAGATACTCCTGGGCATTCGTAATTAAATCCCAAGAATCTCTTTTGAAAATAGTTTCTTTCCCTCTGAAACATTGCTTTAAGGTTAATGCTTCAGATATTGTATCCTATTTCACTTTCAACTTCAAAAAATCTTAATCGCATCTCCACCAGGAATAATCTAACAAATTATCACATTGAATTTTCCCCAAGTTCCCCATCCCTATCAAAAGATAGATATCCACAATTTCACATTTGCTGGTAAAATATAATAGTCCGAGAAAGCTTGAGATCAGCATGCAGACTAAAAGTATATTAATGTGATAATTTCAAAGCACGTCTCGTAAGCAGATAAATAAGAAATTTAAGTCATGTTAGCACAAGTGAATTAGAAAATTTGGCTAGTAGGCAAAGACAGAATTACTTGTAAAGTGGTGTCATTGATAAGCAGACCCCCTGCTGATATATTCATGACGAACTCCTCCTCCAGTTTCTTGTTGCTTGTGAACAGATATGCTGCAAGTGGCTTTTCTCTGGCATTAATGAATTGTATAGAGTCCTCCACTTTATTGACCTACACAAAAGAAAAGCAAGACTTACTCGAGCCGAGAATTTCACCGAGGCAAATAGTACTGTCAACAGACTATAAACGGAATTTTCTGCAGAAGGAGTGCTTGAGCTTTATTTTTATTTTTTTTGAAATAGGTAACTTTCTCCTGCTTGAGCTTTATTCATTCTCAAAAGTTGGAAGTTGGTCATTCTAGACTTGACGTTAATGATGCTGCTAAAAAATTTATCTTAAACTTTCACAAATGACCTATTGTTTAAAACTTAAATGATGTATTTTGTAGTATATGGCCAGAAATTGCATAATAATTTCCATAAGGATTGAACTGCCAAAAGAGATTATCCTCATTTAGGCTGGTTCAAGTAAAAGTAAGAGCAGTAGATTTTCATAGTTATTGAAATTTTGTTGCTGATGAATTTCAATACCGAAAATACATGAAACTGAATAAATTGTTCTGGAAATACGACCATCTTGTAGACGAATCTAATTCATTAGGTCATAATTCATAACTGTGTGACCATTGTTATCAGCAAACTTTTTGTTACCAAAAAGGGATGTACAAAAGACAAGTCAACTTATACAGGCAGAGTAGGTCTTACCGTGATAATAGGAAGTAGAGGACCAAATATTTCCTCCTTCATGATTAAAGAATCTTCTGGGACATCCAGAAGAATTGTAGGAGAGATCTTTCTGAGATGAGGAAAAGAAGATGAATAATAAGATTTTTCATGTCATAAGCAGACATCTTTATAATTAATAGGTTAGTGGAGAAAGAGTGTGGTCGACTCACAAATTATTTTCATCTCTCTGACCTCCATGGACTACCTTATCGACAACCTTATTATCATCCAATAACTTTGATAGTCGTTGAAAGTGGTTAGCATTCACAATGCGAGATAGATCTCCTGAATTTAGCGGATCCTTTCCATAGAATTTCTCCAATTCCTGTTTCATAGAATCTAGCTGGCGAAGAGGAATCAGAAGAGAAAAAAAATAAGAAACAATGAGTAAATAATTTTGCATAATGTCACACATAAAAGTTACTTGGTCTCATAAAACGCACCAATTTTGGCACATTTTCTTTGGTAGTAATTATATAATCAGGAGAGATGCACGCTTGTCCATTGTTGCAGCCCCACTTGCCAGCAATAATACGCCTTACTGCAATCTTAAAGCAAAAAAAAAGAAAATTGATAAATAGAAAAATTGAGAAACCTTATTATTATGAATTTTGGCACTATATGTTCGAACAACTCAAAGACTGAGCAAATAAGAAATATTACCTTGTAATCGATGTTTGAATCCACCACAACTGGAGATTTACCACCTAGCTCCAAAACCACAGGTGTCAAGTGCTTTGCAGCAGCAGCCAACACAATCCGTCCAACTTTTCCATTTCCTACAGTATTATTTGCCCATTAGTTATCATCATAATGAACAGATCAACTCCAAATACGTCTTGCAAACAAAACTTGGCAATGTTAGCTTTTTTGTCATAATAATACTAATGCATGTGAACCTTGCAGTCCAAACTAACCACAAGTAGTACTTAAGTCGATCAGACTTACTGTTGCACGGAAGACCACGTGCACATACAAGGGTGGGCTGACAGATCAATGTCCATCTCAATCTCAATGCTCTTCTTTTTTATCAAATTTCCAGTAAGAATATCAAAAATGGAGAAGATGATATCCCATTGTAATGAGATCTAACAAATAACAATAACACAATTTCACTTAGTTTTGTTGTCTCTTTTCCCCTTCCATGGGAGAAGGGGGGTGTGTATATGGATCCATAAAGAAGTTTAAGCTCTTATGCTAAGATAAATTTTGAAAAAAATAAATCAATGACCATGTAGTTAAGGGATACGTAACCCTGCTTGGTGGTAAATACAGCTCCTCTGCTAGAGAAGCTTAGGATTAAAAGTATTAAGATGATATCATGAATCTAATGGACACTCAATAAGATTTCAAATATACAACAGTCAAAGTTTCTAAAATTCATTGTTGATCTACTGTACACTTCCTTCTCTACATAAGGCTGCTATGATTAGATAATAAGTGTAGTATCAATCAATCAACTGCGCCTCAAAATCAAACTATTTGAGGTCAACTATATGAATCCTTTAAATCCATTTTGCATAATCTGGGTTCATTTCTTGGAAATAATAACCAATTTGTCTTTTAAGACATATTACAGTTCTTATAAACTCGAGGTTCTCTGAATCATAACAACTACATTTTAATCTTAACTAGTTGTTATTGCTTTAATCGATTGTTTGCTGGCAGCATTCTGTTCTTAGATAAGTCTGCGCTAATTCAGATCACAGGTATGTTGAGACAACTTCTTTATATGCACCCCATCCCCTTTTAGCACCTTCAATAATTAAAATGGTATACACCTGAACCAGTGTATTTTGAGGTCAACCTAAGATATTGCTAATCCAGGACACCACCATTCTTATTTAGACAATAAATACTTGAAAGCAAAAAATATCACCACTGGTCATTGAACTGTAAGGAAAATTACCACATTGTTAACCAACCAGTTCAGTTGTCTTCGAAGCCTAAAAGATAAGAAGAAAATATGTTGCCACCAGAGATGATTGCAGATTTGGGCCATTGTCCATCTTTAAATAATCATCCCAAATATTTTATTCTATAAATGACATGGAGATAAAGTCGACCACTGATGAAGTTTTTCAAACCTGTATAAAATATTTTGTCCCATTTTTGCTCTAGTAATGCAGTTGTCTCGGGTACTGCGCCTTCTACAACTCTAATAGCAGACACATCCATATACTGCCCTAAAAGCTTTGCAAGCACTGAAGATGTAGCTGGGGCTATTTCTGATGGTTTCAGAACTACAGCATTACCAGCAGCAATAGCTCCGATCACTGGATCAAGGGACAACACTGGAATAGAATGAAGGGGGAGGGAAGAACTGATTAATTAATCTGCATTGTAACTTTTCAACTAAATATCATAAAACAAACAGACATTACTAGTAAATTACTGATAAAGGATAATGGAAAACTCGCTATCAACAAGGACAAAGGCACCTTGGAAATCTTGCTTCCATCAGAAAAGGATAAAGCATTACAGTAATCTACTTAGTTTTTGGCCTTTTATTCAAGAAAAGCAGAAAATAGTTTGACCAGAGTGAAACTTTTGCACTAAATATGACCTAGTCTTCATTGACAGAAAGTTCAAACACAAACGATCAGTGTAAATGAGTGGGGTTATGTTTCTCTCTGCATTGTGAGTCACACTGATCTAATGTTGCAAAAACAAAAAGAAGATTCATCCTTACATTCACAGTTATTGACATTATCCATCCATATAATGTTTAGTTAGTTTTAAGAGTCACCACAACCCTTGATAATAAAAGTTTATAACACAACAGAATTTTCTGCAGAGGGAAGTGATTAGTCTGGTTTCTAAGTTGAGACTTGCTTAAAGATATATTGAAAGGAGAAGATAAGAGGAAAAATAATCTCATGCACTTATGAAGAAGAGAAATAGACAGTTTTTCACATACAGAACGGATAGTTCCATGCTGATATGACCAATACAACACCGAGGGGTTCTGGAACTATTTCAGCTGATGAAGGAAACGAGGTTAATGAAGTTTTGACCTGTAATTTCCATATGTTAGCATCAGTGGACTTCTATTAATTAGTAACCAAGATAGTATGTATATCTATAAATAGGTATAAAAAATTACTTTTTCCGGCTTCATCCACCGTTTTAGTTCCTTCAATGCAAGCTTACACGCTGTTTTCATCATAGAAATCTGCAGTAAAAGAACATATGAATCAGAAGACAGAAAGAAAAGTGGGTCGACATAGCTAAGAAGTTCCTCAACTAAAAAACCGTTCCCCTGAACTTCTATACATTCATGATAAAACTATTTCTGCTATAACCAAACCAGAATAAAAGAAATGTATTCCACCAAATACTTCAATGTAACTGAACTTCAAATTGATTTTAATCAAAAAGCAATGTGTAGGTTAAAATTGAGACTTCTCAATCATGTCATCATAAAACTCTTAAACATCAACCTAAGTCAAACCATCCAGCACATTCTTCCGGTGATCATTCACATTGATCATATTGGGCACAGCTAAAAATATGTACGCTACCAGAATTTCCTGTTTGTAAAATGTATATTTACTTTAAGTAGATAGGAGAAGATCAAAGGTGTTACAACAAAATCAGTTTCAGGATAATGTATTTAGTATCTGCTGCCTAACTGATTGTTCTCCTGATCCATTGGTGACAGTCATTTTTTCTTGGCACTGCTATGTTGACGCTGTTACCATTTGTCACAAATATTTCTTCTCTCTATCTATTGGTGTAAATTCTCAGTCCCTCACAAGATTATAGTCAGTTTCATGTATTGCATGATTGTCCACCAGCTAACCCTCAAATCATGTCCAAAATTCAGACCATCTATAACAATAAAAAGGAGGTCCAGTTCTCTCTGTGAGAACATTCAATAACTACAAGCCAAATCTAGATATAAGATTCAAAGGAGAACAAACAAAAACTAATCTTGGTGACATCAATACACTTCCTAGATTACCAACATCAGGAACAACAATGACCTTTTTATCTTGCTTATGACTGTCACTCTAACGACCCTATGCAAAGCACAATAGCCAACATTACTGTTTTAAACTGTCGAAACGTTTTCAATTCCAGAAAAATAAACATGAAAAGAGGAGAACTCATTTTGCACTAGACTATCCAACTAAAATCTGAAACCCGGAAAAAACAAATACTACCAGTTTTCTTCTACAACAAAAAGTACTGAAGTGTGTTATGTAGTTATGCACTATTGACTTAAATGTAGTCAATTGCCTTAAATAATTGACTTAAATGCAGAAAAATACCAACAAACAAAAGGAACCTATAAAAATTTTAATTACTAAACCAATACTAAAATCGTATAACTTAGAGTCGTTGAAGATATTTTGCTAAATCTTTCCATGTGATTGGCTCAAGTAAATATAGAAGTCATCGATAGAAGAAAAAGACAAAAATAAACAAGTCCGCAAAAATCCAATGATTAATCCAAAATTCATAAGATTGTAAAACAAAATCATCAGAAGAATGAGTTCCAAATCTGAGAAAAACAGAGTATCGCACGCAATAATTCATAATCCCAACTTTATGTTCCATATTGCTGGAAACTCAAAATTTCCTATCAATCCTCAACTTTATTGTTCAAATATTATATCAATCAAAAGGAATCAAAAACTCAGAATTTCCTTATCACACAACGAAATTAGCCAATTATGCAATTCACTCTTCCTCGATGTCTAGCAGCAGAGCTAGAATTTTCAGCCAGAGATTCAAAACAACAACAACAACATACATAGTGTATTCGCCCATAGTGAGGTCTGGAGAGTATAGAGTGTATGCAGACCTTACCTCACCTCTGCTCACACTCAGGTGAGGTAGAGAGGTAAATTCGACATCTAGTGTATTGTAGATAATTTAAATTTAACGGGAAGCACATTCACACAGACAGATAGGGATAGGCGATTGATGAAAAGGAGAAAAGTGATAAACCTCATGAATAAAGGCTTCGAGTTCAGGCTTAGAGAGGTCAGAATAAAGAGCATCGGTAATCTCCTTCTCATGATTCTCAGCAATCTTCAACAGAGCTTTCAACTGCGACACTCTCCACTCGTAACTCTTCGTCTTCCCAGTCCCATACGCCCCTCTCAGTTCCTTCACAATCGCCTCTGCATCCATTCCTCTATAATATGTAATATGCAATATGCAATATGCAACCTTGATTCTATATCTATACAATATGTCTGTGTGTTGATTAGGTCGACGACTTTGTGCTAGTCGCCTGTGCTTCGCCGGCGATATATAGTACTCCTATAAAGTTATAAACGAGAATTTTTGGATATATAAATAGTTGAATATTGTATTCCCTCCTCGTCTAAAATAAGGATAGTTTGCAAATAAAATTATCCCAAAAAATATATATATATTTTCTTTCAATCAGTACTCTTTATTTTGGTTTTCCATTCTATTAGTTTTTTCATGTCCGCATTGGAGTTTCGATTAAATTACACGGTAGGGTCTATGTTCCCAATTGGATTTTCATCATATCCAAGGCGGAGTGGAGCTCCCAACTGAATTTTTATCACACATCGAGCCCGAATACGAGATCTCTAATTAAGGAGGAAGAGTTTAGTCTCACAAATGCACCATAACTTAGTTGGTCAATCGTACTCAATTCTAGAAAGCATCTAATAAAGACAACTAAATAAATAAAATTTTATATTTATTATTTTGACTGAAGAATTATTCTCTCCGTTCATTTTTACTTCTCATTTATTCCTATAATAAATTTTTATTTTTACTACTTTTGACATATCAACAAAAGATTATTATTATTTTTTATGTTTTATCTTCGCAATAAATATTTATTCTCTAAATTATTTTTTAATTAATACAAAATATCATTTAATAAGAATAATGTGATAAAATACTTATATATTAATAATTATTTAGTATGTCAAGTCAAATATTAACAAGTAAAATTGAAAGGACGAGTAAATTACAACATATTTTGAGGTATGTGTTGAATAGATAGATATTCGAAAAGCCAAACTGCAGTCCGGCCAAAAAAGGGGACTGTCGTTCAGAGTGAGGAGTGCACGTGATCTGGATTGTCTTTTATCTCACTTTTGTCGTCTCATCTTATTTGTATACATTAATTATTAAAAATAATTATTTTAAATTATTTACTAATTTATAAAATTAATATGATTCTCACGCTCCAACCAAAAAAATCCTCACGCTCGTAACATTTTACCTTTTCTAAAGAAGAAAAAGTTAAGTAACTGATATTTTCTATTTTACTCTTACAATTCATTCTTTTTGAAAAATTTCATAAAATTTTAACGTTATAAAAAAATATTAAGGTTAATTAGTAAAATTTTATTTTGTATTTATAATTTTTTTAAATGCGTATAAGAAGAAGTGAACAATTAATATAAAACAAAAAGAATACTATTTTATACCAATTTTATCATTATTCTTAAATATATATAATTTCTAACATTTATATGACTTATGATTAATATGGGTGAGATAATAAAAATTATCATTTTATTTGATAGTTTTTAAAGAGAGTGACAAAACAATCATGGATAAGTAAAAGATAGAAGGATGGAATAACATAGTAATTGAAGGATAAATCTCAAAGAGAAGATCAATTCTTTTTAAGAAATAATTGATATTCCATTCGTTTTAATTTGTTTTTTTTATTTTATTTTTTAATCTATTTTTAAAATGTTTTTTTTACAACTCTTTAGTTTTAATTTTCTATGTGACATGTTTAAAATCATAAAATTCAAAAACATTTGATATATTTGACATAGCTTTAATTCATAACCATAAAACTCAAAAAAAATCACTTTATTCAATTTTGCACCAAATTAAAACATGATAAATTAATTAAAACGGAGAAAGTATATCTTTAAATATTAAAAAATCATTATTTCAAATTATAAAGGAAGTAGTACTATAATGTATTATGGAAAATTTTATTTGGTACTCTTTCTATCCACTTTTAGTTATCATGTTGCGTTTTTCGAAAGTTAATTTAATTAGTTTTTAGAGTTAAATTTGATTACATTAATTCAATATTTTAAACAAAAAAATAGATATTTAAAAATTATACAAAAAATATTATAAATTGTAATTTTTTGCATATCAATATGATGTAAAGTATATCATAAAATGTTAATTAAAATTTTTGTAATTTAAATTTAAAAAATTCATGACGATTAAAAATGGAACGATGAAGTATCTCAGATACAATAATAGAGATGACAAAACTTGGAGGAGACTCCTCCTATATTCTACCAAATGGATGGTCAATGGTGGGTGCCACTTTCAATAAGAAAATTGGCCAACTCCCCTACCTACCCTGTTACACTCTCTCTCCACTCTCAATAGTAGCTAAGTCTGTCGGTTATATTTCATAGTGAAATTAAAAAAAAAATAACTTTTGAAAATTAGATTGTATTTTGTCCATAAATATAAATTGAAGTTATTTTTATATTTTAAGAGTGAAAAAAGTTTTTTATTATTTTTTAAATTTATAAGAAAAAAATGAAATCCAACTTCAAATTGAATTCAAAATTTTATAAGCATACGTGTTTTTCAAAGTTGAACTCCGAAGAAAAGTAAATTCATAGCCAAACGCTTATAAATCAATTTAAATTTGATAAGAGAAAATTTTTCGGATGATAAACATCCCTCACTTTTAACTTGAAGATTGTGAGTTCAAGTTACCAAAAGAGCAAAAATAATGGAAGCTCTTAGAGAGGGATAAGAAAAGCATTCCGAACTTCAAACTTTGAAAATTCTTTGGTCCCAATCAAGCCAACGACCAATGCAACCCTCTAACTAAATTCATCTATAATGACCAACTATATTATCTACTTAGACTACCAACTAGTCAATAATATCATACTTAGGGGCGGCTCTTGCATGCAGGGATGGCAATGAAGCGATGCAGGGTGAGTTTAACCCGCAAAATTTTTAATTCGTTTCGTTTCAATCCGTATAATAATTTTTTTCATTTTCAACCCACTCAACCCTTCCACATAAACCCGCCCCGCATACAAAAATTGAGGCATATGTCTTAGGCTCTCAATTTTGGGAGGCCTTAAATTCTTACCAAGAATTAAAAAAAATTACATAAAACTATAATATTTTGATTTCCTTAACCCCATTCAAATAGAAGAAATCAATTGTTTTTGCTAACACTTATATTATTTATCTGTTTACATTTTCTTTCTTCAAATATTTGATAAGCTAGAGTAATAGTCACGGTCAAAAATACGAATTAATAATCGAAAAGTGTTGAACAAAGTAAATTGCAATTTTATTTTTTATTTCTTCTTAAATTTTCAAGCAATACAACAAACATATTAAAGTAGGATATACCAAGTTATCAACTTCTTGAATCAAATTCTATGATTTTAAAGTTTGTCAACTTATTACTTAGAATTATGTTAACAATTCATTTAGTAGATGTCTTGGTAAAATAATGTTTTCTAATGTAGAATTGATTAACTCTTACCTAAAATTAATGATTAAAAAAAAAGGTATTTGAAGAAATCATCTATAAAGAAATTTTAAGTAAAAATTTACATCTAAAAATTAGAAAAATAATTTTTAAATAAATACATATAAGTTTGTTTAGATTTTAGACCTCTAATTAAAATTTTGACTTAGACCTATAATTACATTGAGTCGTCCCTGATCATCATATTATTCATACTCACAAGTCATAACAAGGTAAGAAGAAAGGGATTAACTTAAAAATAGCAAATTTCCAAATTATTGAACTTCAAAGGTTTTGGTGAAAATTGTTAATATGGACAAAATCAAATTATTAAGGATTTGGAAGGTAAAAATACCTTTTCTTTTTGGCACATTGGAAAACTAAATAAACTTCTTAATTATATGTGCAACACAATATTTATTTTTAGAAGAAACCTTAGAGGATCAAATTCTATAATAGCAACGGCCAACGCCAATGGTGTGATCGCATATAAATTGAGCTCACCCCTGCCTCTCTCTTTTTTGCTATCGCGTACTTTAATCTTTTTCTAAACCTTTTTAGTAGGGGTGACATAATATTTTTTGTGGCCTAAAGTTATTTTATTTTTTTAAATCTTAATTTTTATTTTATTTTTTAAAGAATGTGGGATTTGAAATCTTTATTTAAAAATAAAATTAAAATATTATGCATATTTCATAAATAAATGTTGATTCAAATCAAAACTTTGATCGAGATATGTCCAGAATCTACTAACTCAATTTCATTTCAACTCTTTTCTAGGCATTTTAGCCCCTTCTCATCTGAAATCAGTTCCAAAATTTATCAACCCAATTTCAACACATATTTCTATGAAAAACATCTGTAACATTGAAATTTTGTGGAACTCTACAAGACATGTTCAATTTGAATTGAGACTCTAGAAGGTGTGTTTAGTTTCAATTAGAATTTTTGAAGGTTACTCAACCCTAAACCCTAGTTCATGCCAATATAAAGGGTACTAAATTCCCTTTAAAATATTCCATAAATTCTTGGGTATTTTTAAAGATCAAGATCTCGAATATTCCACAAAAATCATTAAATATTCATATAGCGGTCAAATCTAAATCATCCTAGTTTGAGAAATATGCCACTAACGTCCCTCGAATCATGGATAAATCTTAGGAGAGGAATCAAGGAAGGAACAGAATTGTACCCGCATATTTATCAATAAAGTAATGTTTCTTCAAATTTTATTTGTGTGGTTTATTCATTTTCCATATGTTTAAAATTTGTTGCAAACAACATCAACCACAAAATTTCATCACTCCAAATTAACAAATGAGATCAATAAATTAGACAATTTTAACGTACATGACACAAATCTTCCATATTCATTTATATTGATTTCAAGTACTTAATCGTAAATAAGAAAACATAAGATAACTTGTTACATTGATCCATATTACAAGTGTTGTTGCATATAATTACTTCTTCATCTCAAAATACTTATTTTATTTTTGATTTATATGTTCTCTAAGAAAATATTAATTAGAGAAGTGATTGACTATTTTACTCTTATATATTGTACTCTATATCTTAAGATATAATCTTTCATCAATAAACATTAGCATTTTCCATCGGTGGCCCCCTAAAGTTGGCAACAATTTTCACTTAGACACTTTAATTAGGCTTTGTTCATTTTAGACACCTCATGTCAGACCTTATTGTGTCATTTTGACACTTTTTTCACTAGTGCATGTTGACTCCAAGTGCGTGTTAACCAAGTGCGTCCACATGGATTAGATGCCCAGTTATATCGTGCCAACTCATTAAAAGTCTATCATATTAAAAAGAAAAAATAAGAATCAAAATATATGACAAAGTAACCAATGAATAAATGACACGTGGTCTTTTTTATCAAAAAATTATAAATAAAATAGTTTGACAAATTTAAAAAAAAAATGCAACACCCCCACAGCTTCCCAAAGTCTACTCCATTGTATTACTCTATTTTTATTATTTTTGGAGCCTTATTTGTTCTGTCATAAACCCACACTCACACAATCTACTCTATCATATTCCTCCATTTTCATTGTCTTTTCCATCACACCCACATCCACACAGTCCTCTTCTCTGTTTTATTCCTCTTTTTTTCATGATTTTTTTTTGCAATATTCACCTGACTTTTGACGTTTTCTTCATTGCACCTTCCCTCACATTTCTTCATTTGATTTCAGGTTATGAGGTGCAAATGTATAACAACAATGGTTCGTATTTTTAAGATTGAGTCTCCTTTTCTTTAATTTTGAGATATTTGTAATTTAATTAGGGCTTAAGGTTAGTGAGATTAACATTTACATAATGAAAATTGGGATCTTTTTGGCTCCTATTTTTTGTTAACTTGAAATTTGAGTTGTTGGCAGTTATATGTGGGCAATTGAGACTATGGATACGTTTAATTTGAAGAATTATTTTTAACTTTTTCTTTAGGATTATTTTGGGTGAACTTTACATGATTTTGGTGTTGTTGATATGGATTCGATTTCTTGTTTCTTTTTGGATCTACCTGATAACAAAAGATTTAACCTCCATTGAAGTACTTTAAGCTTTGAGAAATAATGTGAGAGATAATGGCTGTAAAATGGGAAAGAAGAAGAGAAAAAATAAAATAAAATAGGCTAAATAAGCCCCTCACGCGTCAATAGCGAGTGTATAGCACTCACTTTGTCATGTTAGTGAAAAGTATCAAAATGACACAACGGAGCTTGACATGAGGTGTCTAAAATAAATAAAGGCTAGTTAAAGTGTCTAACTGAAAATTGATGTCAACTTTAGAGAGCTATCGATGGATTAGACCTTAAACATTTATTCTATTTATATGTGTCATAATTAAAATATTTATAGTCTTTAAGAACAATTACTACATAACAACTCTATCGTAAGATTAAAATGAAGTGGAAAATACTAATTTTGACTTGAAAAGAAAATAATATCAAGATATTAAAATCTATGCCGACACATAAAAGAGGGGTAAAATGCATTGAGAAAAATAAATCAAAATTGTGGAGCGTGCAACCACGCGGATCGAAGCGAGAGTGAGATATTTACGAATTAAACTCTCAATCAGCATTGAGAGTGGGTCCCCCTTGTACCTTCTCTATGATTGGCTTATTTATTATAAATTCCCTGAAATAATCCCGTAAGAAAATTCAGTCAGTACAGAAAATCCCCAAAATTATATAAGGACCACACCTTTTTATATTATAAATTTCATATCAACCACTTATGTAGGTCCCATTTCATAAACCTGATTGATGAGATAAGGATAATAATTACTATTTGATATTTTATGGAATTATTTTATCTTGATGGAAGGATAAATTAACACATATAGAAAGCATAAAATAACTTCACGAGATATTTTTGCATATCCCATCCCACTAATCAAACTATTCCTAATACTACTATAATAATAAAGTATCAGTATAATCTCACAAATAAGGTTTGAAAAAAACAAGATATATGTAGAACTTATCTCATATGTTTGTGGTGATAGAAAAAATGTTTCGATAGACCCTCAATTGACTTCGACAATACGCTATAGAAACCTAATTTATGTGTCATATTTTTTCGTTTTGGTTCATTATATGAAAAGAATATATTTTATATTTAATTTTTTTTTTTAATGATCATTTCTATAAAATAACTTATAATAATATAAATATTTAAAGCTCATTTATCATAAAAATATAGTTTATCAGTTTATCTTTAATTCCTTAAATTATATCATATAAATCGAGACAGAACACGAAAACATCAAAGACTTTAGATAGGTAAATTTTGAAATATTTCCCCCTAATGTTAGGTTAATTCTGTTGAGACCCAGTAGTGTATGTCGGTGTAACAAACTTCGCCCTTTTTCTTGAAGAGCCGCACGCTAAAGCAATCCCAACAAAGGAAGCATGTTTTATTTTTTTTATTTTTCATTTTGAGTCCGAATATTTCGATCGGAGTCGAACGATTTACATCGAGTATGGTTTTATTGGAGGATAATTTCCTCTGATTAAAAGAGGAGCAGTCTCATTCACTGTACTACATTTTTTGGTAATCCAACGGAAACAAATTTAATATTGTATATTTTCAAACTTTTTCGTATCCACAACTTGAACAACAATTTAAAACAATCCAAGAAAGGAATCAAATGTTGTGTTTCCAAAAAATCCTTTTTGTTCTTATTAATTCTTTGGATTAGTTCGAAAGCAAAGGAAAAGTAATAAAGAAATTTGAGAAGAATAACGTAACACCTTTGGAATTTAATAAGACCAAATAATAAAATCAGATACGTTTTTAATATAATAATTTTTTGTTTGCTTAACATTTGAATATTATTTTGTCACAAAGAGCCCGTTTGTTTTAACGTTAAAAACACCTTAACATTTGAATATCGTTAAGATTGATTGTTCAGAAATTACTCATTAGTCAATTAAGCGAAATTATTAGCCTTAATAATATCAATACAATATATAATACTTATTTAGCTTATTTAGTATCAGTTAAGCAAACTTAGATAGGAGATATATAGTATAATTATTTAATCGGAATATAAATAAAAAGATGTATATGTTAGTAATTATTTTATTTTTATAGATTATTTGCTTAGTTTTCCAAAAAAAAATTCCACCTTAGAACATTGCACGTTTAAGTTTAAAGTCAATGATGCCTTAATGACTATCCAACTAATATGTCCAACAAATCAAATGTAATTTTGTCACGAATATAATATGATCGGTTAGATCAATAATTAAATATACAATCAAATCAAATAAAGATATTTCTTAATTATAAATCATATTTATTGTTTTAATCGATAAAAAGATATTATTCATCAATTAAAACACACACATGACAACACAATTATTATTCATCATATAGTTTATAAAATTATATACGCCACAAAACAAATTCTCGTTCTTTGTGTGATTTGGTTACCATCATGTCATGTAATGGGACTTTCAAATAGCATGGAGTGTAATGATTTAGCTTCAACCATGCTTGTGTAGTGCCGGTAAAATGAGCATATTTGGTAACTCGTTCAATCCGCTTATATTTTAATAGGTTGGGTGAGTGATTTTTTACATAGATAAAATGTGTTGATATCCATATTCAATTCCTAAAAATATGGGTAAACTATGGGTAAAATATGGATTAGCCAATGGGTTAAGCTTCTAACTTTTATTCACTCAAAATTCATGATATCCCTAAAAAAATGTAACTTCTCTTCCTTTTTTTTTTTTTTTTTTTATGTTCTTCTATAGAACTAATAATTTTTCTCTATAATTGAAAAGATGAAGTCTTTGGCACCCCAAAAATATATATTTTGAATGTACATTTCTTTTGTTAATTATAATTATATATTTTTATTTGTTTAATTTTATATTAGATAATAAATAATAGTCTAACATAAGCAAATCATGTATTAGTATTGACATTGCTTAAAGTGCATTAAGCATGTTTTAGTCCTAAAATGCAAATATTCATTTACTATGAAATCAAAAATATTTTCCCCTTGTTATTACATAAATTTATTTTATATTGAAAAGTTATAAGATTTTTTTTTTACTTTTATGATACAATAAAACTAAATGAAGCATTTTCAACATTTTTCATCTAAAAAACGACTAAAATATTTTCTCCATGTTGAAGTCTTAAGTAGAATACTATTTACTATGAAAATATGGGTAAACTAGTATTTTACCCAACTCATTTGTTACCCAATCCATTTAAATCCATATCAAATATGGGCTGGTTGAATTATTACCCATTTTATGTTGACCCATTTTCAACCCGTCCAAATTTGACCCCAATTCGCTCATTTGTCACCACTACTCCTGTGCTATAGGAATTAGGAAATAACCAATAATTCATGTTTTTAAAGTTTAGATACAATTTTATGGTTGAAATAACTAAATTTAGCTTAGATGATGAAACAAGTTTTGGGTTAGAAATGCTTTTGTTCGTCAAATTGCGAGCGCAGATGGATAGGGCAAGCGTAACGCGAAAGGAATGGATGTCTGAGCAGTTGAAAGAGTTAATTTTAAAAATCAAAGTATTTTTAGAAATACATGGGGTTCAAATCCCTCTCTATCTGCAAGGTTATAAATTATCTCTTGCCGCAATTTTTCATTATTCAATTCTATATTGAAAATGAGCAATTGATCCCACGAAAGCAACACTTACTTTGTTGCGGGTTCAACTAAAATGGTAAGAAGTAAGGTAAATTGCCTTTCAAAGCGCAGGTTTGAAATGAGAAGAAAAGTTGAGCATGTTCATTTGGGCAAAGTGATTCGATGATATGTTCATTTGGGTCATATTCAAATTAGCCCAATCACAAATCAGCCGTTCAAACAAGTTTTTGCACGGATCTTCCTATTTTGCGTTGATTTTTAATTTTTGTCCTTTAAATTGACAGTTTTTAATTTTGTTGTCTAAAATATCATTAATTATGACTTAAATAACGATATAACTAAAAAAAATAAAGAAAGCAACAAAGTCCAAAATACCTTTATCATGAAAATTAAATTTAAGTTTGTCTTTCAAATAATGAAAGTTTCAATTAGGATGTTATAATAGCCGGTCCATATAACTATTTTTGGTCTTTTTGGCTTCGAGGGCCCTTCTCAAGATGCCCGCAGACAAATAACGTATACATCAATATATTAACTATATTACAAGCATTCACGTCATACGAAATACTTTCTTAGACATAACAAACTAGCTAAATTCATCATATTCGTCATCACACACACGTTCAAAGTCATGGAAAATGCAAATATTGCATACATGACCGATGTCATTTGATGAAAAAGGGATCATACTTTTGGACCTATTCTCCAAGTAGTCAAAAGCCAAGGAGTTGGTGAATTATGAGCAAAAAAGGCTACTTGTTTAATATTTCCAAAGCTACATCTTTGGCTATTTCTCAAAGAGTAGCAAATTAAGCTTTCCTATGGGCTATAGAAACTTTAATTTGCCAAGGCCCCAGGTGGATAAAGAACATGCAATATTACAAGTTAATGGACTATTAGCATTTTTTTTTTTTTTAAAAAAAATAAATTATGTAAAGAGTACATGTTTGTTACTATGTAGTTGGTATTTAGTAAATATAACTTCTTCTTTTTTGTAATTGAAAAATGTATATATATAACGGTAAAATTATCTTAACGTGACTTATAAATTACGAGTTCGAGTCGTGAAATCAACTATTAGTACTTGCATTACCCTACAACACTCACTTTATCACTACTAGCTTTCACTGTTGGAGATACTGAGTCACACTATAATATTTTATAAAAATATATATTAACCATTAAGATGACTTTTATAAATTCACATAAATTAAGAATCTCACAACTAAGTAGATCTCAAAATAATTTCATATATTCAGAATAAGTTAAGCTTATTTTGAAGTGAAAATGACTTAAATCCACTCTTTTTAAGAAACAATCTACTCGAAAAGATGCTACAATAGACTTCATTTTTTAAAATATCAAAGTCATCATCGAGCTATAATTTCCTTTTCCTTTTTTGAGAAAATTATTGAATTATTCATTTCCATACATTGCATGTTTATTATAAAATTCAAAACAATTAATTTAATACTTATAAAATATAAAATTATGTCAAAAACACTTAACTTAATTTCCATACCTCTATCACATTTTTTGAAAACGAAATATAAAAATAATAGTAGTTTTTATTAACAATTTTACGGAGTATATCATAAATATTATAAAAAAATAAATATTTTGGGGGCTATAATTTTGATTGACGTTGCTCCCCCCTCCAGACGTCTCTGCCTACCTTACACCCTTTCTGAGACTCTTTTTTCGAAATTTGCATGAATATAAGACGGTTCGTGCACAAAATCACTCTTTAAAAATATATAAATTGATAGAAATAAAATGTGAATGTGTTGCAAAATAAATTTATTCCATTTTATTTTAGGTTATTGATAAGTAGATAATAAAATGAAATTGAATACATTATAAACCCAAAAATTGTTCACCAATATAACGGATATATACGGACTTAATTCTTTGGAAATAAAACTACAATTATGTTATTTTGAAGTAGTGCTAGAGAAAACATGAAGAGACAGTAGGAAGTATCAAAGACAAAACTTATCAGTTATCACCCATCTTACTCAATATTTTTTCTCTTCTAAAGATGCCAAGACATGCATTTAGTATCAACGTCTAATAAATTTGATGACCTAAAGTCAAAATATATTACAAAATTTAAGTTTTTTTTGCATAAATTCATAACAAAAGCCTACATAACTTTGATTTAAAGGTAAAAGTGCAACACATGATGTGTGAGTTAGACGCACGTCATGATATCATACTCTTCCCTATATAAACTAGAGAAATTCAAATAAATAATAGTCAATTAAAATAATAGTTAGTGAATATATACTTGTCATATATTAATATATAATATACATAAAATATACATTTTTATACAGAATGGTGTACATATTTTTAAATATATTTTGTCAGCGAGTATCATTATCTTAGGCTACTATCCATCGAGTAATTTTGAACTTTGTGACACTTATACCGAGGATCAAATAACTTAATTTAAAAAGATGAGAAATTAAAATTAATTAAAAACTATACATAAAAGAAGAAAATTAGATTAATTATTAAAAGATAAATATACTATTCAATTTAATATGAACTTTTTTTTATTTATGAAATTGTAATGGAAGCCTACACTTGTCCTTCTCTTGAGCTACTCGTGGAGTCGGTTTATTTATGTATTCATATTTAGGGGCGGTAAAATCAAATTTAAGTGTCTAACTTGTCCACTACGTTTATATTTGGGCACGTTATTGACCTGTCTATTTATTATCTCAATCCATTTCGATTCAATCTATTTCAACCCATTAAAAATTGAGTTAATATGTAATTCAAAATTGATTTATGAGAAATCTTGTCAAAATATTTTTTTAAAAACTTTTTAAAATTTGATATGTTATATATAGTCATAATAAAGAAAACAATAATTTTATTAGGTACTAAAATATTTTAAAAGAACAAATAAAATAATTAAATTTAATAAAAATTGGATTGGATCAATCTTGACCTGTAGTAAACACATTACCTAAATTTTAATCCAATCCATTTTAACCTAAGTACATTTAAATTGAATTAAATCTTGACTCATTTATTATCTTGATCCATTATGAACCGTCCAAAGTTAATATATTACAATTTACACCCCTGTTCGTATTATACGTATCAAATAAATCATATACAGTAAGTATATCTTATTTTGCATGGGCGGGAGTGTCATTTCAACATTCTCTGGTTAGTGGGTTGGTAGCAAAATCGAATTTATTGAAGGTTGGCTCGACGGCTGGTCCAATAGATGCCACACTACCCAAAATAAAAGAAAACGCACCCATCGGCTCTTTTCATTTTTTTTTTCTCACTTCACCAGCAAACTTTCGTCAATGGCTTCTCTCACCGGCGCCGCCTCTCGTCTCCTCCCGGCCGCCAGATTTACCGTCTCCAGAACTACTGCCAGACTCTATTTTTCATCATCTTCTGTTTCTCCTCTAAAGTGCCCCAAATCATCTCCTCTTTTATCCCATGTGTTTCGTTACCAGGTTGTTCAGTGCTTCCTTCGCTTTTCGTTACGCATTTTGAATTCTATTTTAGCATTTTATTGATGTTTTTTTTCCCGATTATTGTTTTTGTAGAAGCAGTCATTGGTTCGAGTATCTAGTGGAAGTTTCAGTACTGTAGCATCGGCTAAATCAGCTGCCTCTGATCCCGATCAGTTGAAAAGTGCGAGAGAGGACATCAAAGAGCTACTGAACACTAAGTTTTGTCATCCTATTTTGGTATATTTCTGATCTATTTTGGTATTTGACCAGAACTGTTTAGAATATGTATAAACCTGTGAATGATTGAACTTGAATACATCACCTGCAAAGTGTAAACTAATGAACTTGCCAATTTTCATCGAAATCAGTTTGTTTTAATGGCAATACCTAGAGAAGAATAAAATTTTAAAGAGAAAACATGAGACACAGACTCCGAATCAGAAAATGAAAGCTCCGTGCAAATGCTTCTAACCGCTCGATGAGGCACCAGCCAACTTTTGGCATTGATTGAGCTGAAGTGATATGTCTTCTGCTCAAATCAATGGTACTTATCTTATTTCCTGATGTTATCTCCCTCACTACTAAAGATGAGCGAGTGGAATGAATAAGAGAGTGAACAAAGTTACATCAGCTACATTGTAGCAGGTTAAGACCAACCTAATAATAGTTCTAAAAATTGCCCTTTGGAATATGAAACTGAATATCCTTGTAGATACTACGAAGCTTGGATGAGTGCTTCGGCCAAATGAAGCTTTGCCATTATATACTACCTGTCAGTCCTTTGAGATTGTACTAGGGAAAAACAGGACAAAGAAATGCTTTACAGGTCTCCTTTCAGTTGTTTGGTTTGCATAGAGATGATTGTATACTGAATTTCCTCTTTTATGTCAGCACAATGATAACACGAGTTGTTTGGTCAGTGAACTATAAATTTTGGCACAACTTGTAGGTTTTGTGTTGTACTCATTTAGTAATATGATTGTGGTCTCTCTGTAACTTGTGTATCATGTTTTAATACATGGTCGTTTTTCTCGACTCTCTTTTTCTGTTTCTGTTCTTTTGAGCAGCTGAGGGTCCCTCAATACCTGTCGATCTCTCTGTGTATGACTCACTCCAACTATTATGATATTAGCTATTCATTGTGATGCGTTTGGTTAAATAAAGGAATTCATTTCAAGTTTGTCTAACTATGCTTACCAATGCCTCTGGGGAGAAATCTAGAACACAGTTTAACACTTCTAAATGGTTCTAGGTTCGTTTGGGCTGGCACGATGCTGGTACTTACAACAAGAATATTGAGGAGTGGCCACAAAGAGGTGGAGCTAATGGAAGCTTAAGATTCGAAGTT
>JAJOOR010015753.1:0-29742 GCA_036250505.1 Solanum acaule | reverse complement strand
AAATTATATTAATATTTTTACTAAAGTTAGAGTTATTATTTTTAATGCTAAATTCAAATCCGGTCTATAAATTTTAAATTTAATTAATTAACACAAATATCAATCTAACACACACCACATATGCTATTATTAATTTTCATTATACAATGAAAAATAGAAGTTGTTAGAAAAATGTGTGATCTCTTTAAAGGATAAAGTTTTATTAGCATCAACTATTAATATAAAATCAAAACGTTATATATGATTGCACCTGCAATTTTAATACTCAATAATAATTCATATGAATTATTTTTAAATTAAAAAATTATTCATTTTCAACTATTCGCGCAACGCGCGGGTACGTATACTAGTTTGCTTTAAAAATCCTTTTCAATATTGCCAAATCTAGTCATTTATCCCATTCCTTCCGTTTCGTCATAGATTTTGATGTTGAAATTTAAAGATTTGAGCTTTTAAAGTTGTGATTTTTAAAATTTGAAATTGTGTTTGAATATGTATTTTATTTGAAAAGAAAAAATTATGAGTAAGAGTCTCCGAAAACCCAAAAATTGGTTTGAGCTCATTTTTGAGAACTTGAAATATTTGACGATTAGATTATCGAATTTCGCAGCCTATTAGATATTTGAAGATAAATTTTCAAAATTTACTCTCAAATACTAGCTTCATCTTATTATTATTTTTAACTCTTTCCAATCTAAAATAATTGTTGTTTTATATTTGGGCATATGATTAAGTAGGCTTGCGTCCATAGTCCTGTGTAATAAGATTATACCACTAAAATTTAAAGGTAAGCTTTTTAAAATATGTTGTATGGAGTTGGGAGTAGAGTGTTGACCAATCAAGAATTTCCATATATAGAAGATGAAATTTGAATTGAAAGTGTCTTATTGAAACACTTCACTAAGAGAGATAATGATTAGTAATAAAGGTATACAAGATAAGGTGAGAGTAGTTTCGATGATAGACGAGATATAGAAAGTGAGACTAAGATAGTTCAAACATGTGAAGAGGGAATGCATGAATACCCCGTTGTGAAGGTTGTGGGAGGTGTCTATGGATGGTTTCAAGAGATATAGGTAGATCGAAGAAATATTAGAGAAATATGAGTAGACATGACATGACGTAATTATAGCTTACCGAGAACATGATCATAGAGATGAGGGCACTAATTACACTAGAAGGTTGGTAAGTAATTGAGTGTTGATCTAGTTTATCCTTTCATACTAGTAATTGTGGTATTATTCTTTTCGTTTATTGTTATTCAATTTATGTTACTTTTTATTGTTTTTTGTACCCAAGTTGTTGTCTTATGTTGTTGTAGTTATTGATCCTTTTAAGAATGTTTTATTATATTTTTTTTATTTCATGTCATAGCTTCTTCACTCCCGTTACTTCTTTTTCTCTTGAACTTTTTTTTTTTTTTACCAATGGTCTATTGAAAACAATCTCTCTGTCTTCCAATGTAGGAGTAAGGTCTTCTTACACACTTTCCTCTCCTAAACTTCCACTCATAGGATTACACTAAATATATTATTGTTGACCTCAGTCCCCAATATATATGGTCTTTTTAAAAAAATAAATAAATTATTTTCACATCTTCAATTTGTTTGTCTTACTTTTCTTTTAAGTCTATTTTTAAAAAAATGTCTCTTTCCCTTTTTAGTAACTCTTTAATTTTAATTTTTCACATGAATATTTAACACCACAAAATTAAAAAACATTACGATACATTCTATTTATCTTTAGTTTAAGATCATAAGATTAAAGAAAAATATTTTCTTAAATTTCATATCAAATCAAAATTTAAAAAAAAAAAAAGACGAATCAAAATAGAGAAAGTACGGTAGAAGTTAAATAATAAATTTAAACTCCATAAATCTCAAATTCAAATTTTAATTCAATTTTCTAATAAGTGGGGGCGTTGGAGCAAAGAATAGCTTCAAATTTTGATGGCATTACACTATTACTTCCTCTGTCTCTAATTACTTGTCCACTTTTCTTTTTTTAGTTGTCCCTAATTATTTGCCCATTTTGACAAATCAAGAAAGGACAATTGTTTTTTACCTATTATACCTCAATTAATTACTTTGAGAAAGGTAGAACTTTTTGAAAATCTTAAGTTTTTAATTCATCCACCTCATAATTAATAGGGGTAAAATGATAAAATTATTATGTTAATAATTGTTTTCTTAATAGGTGTGACAATTCAAACGTGGACAAGTAACTAGAGGCACAGGGAGTAAAAGTTTCTGAGGATAAACTTTGAATTTTTTTTGATAATTAATTAATATTAACTACTATTAGGTATGCGTTTGACCCGTATGATTTGGGATTTTAATTTGAAATCAACATTTATTTATGAAAATATGATGAAAACTTTAATTTTGTGATCGCTTCTCTATAATAATATATCAATTGTTGCTTCATTTAATGTACTTCAGTGATAGGCTCTCAAAATATTCAAATCAACATTTAATAATAATCAGAATATTCCGTCAATCCTTTAGGATTAAGGAATATAAGCTAGCATTCATTAAAGAAAGTTGCATAAATATTTTAAATTTTACTATACCAATTAAAAACATTTATAAGCGTTTTAAAAGAACCAAGTATATCTATTTATTTTCAACTAGCTTCATTGATTATTTTTAATGAATGTTTGAATCTAAATGATTCAAAATTTGTTTACATTATTTAGTACTTGTTTGGTCTGACTAGGTCTTAATTTTTAAAATTTTGAACAAATTCTTAATATCATAAATAAATATTTTGTGCGAATAATTTCTACTAGCACTTTTTCTACAATCATCAATCACCTTTATCGTCAATCACCAGTCATTACCACCGACCACCTTTGTCATAATAATTATCATTGACAACTATCTGCCAACTGTTACTAACGGTCGTTACTAATATATTCATTGTTATTTTTGTCACTGTCATCTCTATTATTATTTCAACCACTATAAGTTCATAACCATTGCGGCCAATCATTAGTACTAACTACTTTCGTCGTTATAAGTAGCCTCACATACATCATCAACTACTAACATCAATCAACTTCACCATTACAATCATCACCATCATTACCAACCTTCACCATCATCATTACTAACCAATAGTCACTACACTAACCATTACTGACACTAAGGGCTCGTTTAGTGTGAGTTATTAGGTATAATAATCTCAGGACAAAATGTATGATTATTTTATCTTATGTTTGGTTGGAGGTATTAGATAGTTATTGGATTAATTATCCCACCATTTTTATCAATAATGATGAGATAATTTATCCCATATATATGGTGGAATAACTTATCTAAGAATTAGTTATCTTGCGATAACTTGTTCCCAATCAAATGACCCTTAACACTATAAACTAATCTCCGTTATCATTCCCAAACATAAATGATTCATTTTTTTAATCAAACAATACTTTATTTTATTAAATTTATGAATTTTTCAATATTTAAATTATATATTTATTATGCTTACAAATAAATTATTTATGCACATAATTTCAATCATTAACATCGTAACAATATTAATCTTAACCAAAACAAACTAGGCCAAAAGGGCCCACCTGCTAATCTCTACCCGTATTTGGACCCGATTCCGGAAATGACCAAAACGGCTTTTGGCTAACCAAAAAGCACTGAACATTCATAACTACTTGTCGGAAAAATCCAATCTTTGGTCGCCGGCAGCCAGCGGACCAAACCAGGAAGAAGAAGAAGAAGAATAAAGTGCAGCCTTTAATGCGTGGTTGAGTTGAGATGGTGGCAATTATCTTGACAGAAGCTCTATTTGGAGCTTCACTTTGTACTGATTTCAATGGAGTTTTTGGTTCAAATTACCTCCGTTGCCCTTGTTTTTCATCAGGATTTTCAATTTCTGAGACACCCACTTTAGAAATTTCTCTGGGAAAGAAAAGGGTGAAGAAGCAGAAGAGGAATGCGGGTTTCGTTGTAGTTTCTTGTGGCTTAGATAATGTAATTAATAGAGAAGAGCTTGAATTCAAGCCTTCATTTGATGAGTATTTGAAAGCTATGGAGTCTGTCAAAGAAAAGAAACAGAGGGATAGTGTTAGAAGAAAGAAAAGTGAAGAAAAGGGTAAATTTGTGAAGTCTGAGAAGGAGAAATGTGTAGAAAGTTCTTATTTTGTGGAGCTGAATGAGAAGTTTGAAGGAGTTGGAGTTGTGAAAGAGAGTGGTGGTGGTGGGAAATTGGAATTTAGAAAGGTGGAGAATAAAAAAAGACAGAGCATAAGTAAGGACAAGAATGTTGATGAGATGGTGAGTATGGAAAGAGAGGCTTTTAAGACAATGGATGGTGATGTTTATGATAAGCCAAGAGTTACTAAGGCAGAGATGGAGGAGAGAATCCAAAAGCTTGCAAAGTGGTGAGTTATTCCTATAGTTTTGCACTTTGGTTAGTGTGTTTTCCCATTTGATAAATTCCTCATTCGGTGGTACTGTTTCTTTAACATGTTCTTCTGCTTTGTTTATTCTATTTGTTTTTGATGCATGAATTGATTGGACTTGTCATAATTCACCTTGATTTTGGTTTACTATAAGGTAATATGGTTTACATATGAGTTGTTAGGGTAGTTTTCCTTGTTCCTTTTTTGGTATAACCCCTTTATAACATAGTGAGCTCCCTGTGTATGCAGAAGCTAAGAGTAAAATGACCGAATATATTACAAGATTAAAATTGGTTTAAAATAATGATTTGAAATGTGAGAAAGTGGAAATTTGTTGAATGTGAAGATGTAAAGATATACTTTTCTGACAATGAAGATATAAAGATATACTAGTTTATATTAGAATTTCCGGAGGGAGAATGAGATTCATTAAGGAAGATGTCAAGTTTTTTGTGTCATTCCAAACAGGAAAGTATGTCAAGTGTTGTGAAGTATATGGAACAAGTAGAATAGAAGATTTGTCTCGTAATAGTGAAAATAATACACTTGTATTTTTGGGGTAATGAGAAAATACCATGTTGTATCGATAATTGATTAATTGGTCAAACTTGGTGGAAGACAATGTACGATTCAAGCAGAGTCACACACCGACTTGGTGTTTATTAATGAAACTTTTTGACCTGTAAAACAGAAGTGTTTTGGGTCCGCTGGAGTAGTAAGGTTAAACTCTTGGAATTTGTTCTTTTCCATTAGCAGGTTACATAGCTCTTAAGTGCTTCACAATTACATTTATGTTTATTTATCAAATAGGAATAGGGAAAAAGATGGGAAATAAGTGTTGGGGAAGATAGCCTGGATACTCAACTCTTTGGGTTAATTTTCAAAGGAGCTGTTCCATTAATAACTGGTGATAATTTTGTCATTTTCATTTCGGATAAAAAAAATTGAAGTTGAACATATTGATGTGAGATTGTGCAATTCCCATCGTTGGTGCTGCTTTAAGTTTGTAACATGCATGCGTTTTGCATCATGTATTGTTTGTATCCTAAGAGCTTCCATCTCTTTATGTCTAAATGGCATTTTCTTGTGATGTTGTGTTAGTCTCTCTGGCCTGTACACTTTCCATCTAGCAATTCCTTCCCCTAAATCTAACCTAAGATGGCATGCCCAATAGGATAAACAGTTGGTGATGAGGCGTACTCTAGGTTGCATGGTTGAGGCCAAGATGGCATGCCCAATAGAATTATAGATACAACTAATCAGGACCTTTTGGTAAAAAGTGAGGGTGCCAATACCTTAGAGGTAGAGAGGCTGTTTCCGAATAAGTTTAGTGTGGAAGAAAATCAAAAGAAATACTAACTCCAACTTAACTTGGACAAAAGTAGACATATATGTCTTAGAACAACTGGGATAATGGCACATTGTTACAGAACAATCGCTAAGCATTTCCTCCAGTTCTGGTTTAATTTGAAGTTTGTTTTCTAGAGTCAAATATCAATTGGTAAATTGTGAAAGCGTGGTTTTTCTTAATGCTTTATTGCATCTGTGTGCTTTGTCATGCTCAGTATTTTTTCCTTTTTGGATAAGAATCTCTGAAAACTAGTTATATTTGATAATCAATGGTGCTTAAAGGATAGCTCTATGCTTGAGTTACGCTTATGGCCCCTCTTATGCACTCCTTACAGAAAAAGTGCCTTGTCTGTGAAGTTATGAAAATAATTCAATTCCCACAATCTCCTTCCCAAATTCCATAACAATCACCACAGAATCAAAAAATGAAGGGCTGATGCTTATCACCCCCAAAAAGGACCTATGTTGCAGTTATTAAGGATCCTCTAAAATTGCTTAACAGTTGGCAGTTCGTTAGTATACTCTTCTTTTCTGACTCGTAATAAAATATTTTACTCGTACAGTCTAAATGGTGCAGACATTGACATGCCTGAGTGGATGTTCTCTCAAATGATGCGAAGTGCTCAGATTAAATTCTCAGATCATTCTATCTTGAGGATTATCCAAATATTGGGTAGATTGGGAAATTGGAGACGGGTGCTGCAAGTCATTGAATGGCTTCGTTCACGTGAGCACTTTAAGTCACACAAGTTAAGGTATCTTTTCTGTGACCACTTCTCCTACTCCTTTCCCGGTAGGAAACTTGATAGCCATTTTAGTGTATTGAGATAGTGCAATGTCTTAGTGATTCCTGAAATATATTTTGTATATTCTTGATTTGGGATTGTGATATAGGTGATTGATTTAGATGTGGTGCTGATGCTTATGTTACAGTTAGCTATGTATGATGATGTTATCATAATTACTTTCAGATATGTGAAGAGGTGAAATAACAGTGCTTCATTTCTATACGTTTGTCGGTGCTTTTGTTTTTGTTGTGGTATGCTTGATTTACTATCTATATCTGCAGCGGTGATCATTCTCATGGATCTTTTACTTCCTTTAAATGTGTCTTAGGAAAGCATTTTACATGAAACTCTCAAAAGAATCTACCTGATTCTAATTTTTCCTTTATGAACCTTCTAAAAATGTTATTCTGAAATTGTTCCAAGTATTGAATTATATTTTCGGTGGCACATCCTTCCTATATTTTTTTTTCTGGTTGGTCTAAGATCAAAGTCTTTAATGGGAAATTGATGCTGATGGACCCTTGGATTGAATTCTTTTGCAAGATATATTTACACGGCTGCACTGGATGCACTGGGAAAGGCAAAGAGGCCAGTGGAAGCACTAAACTTGTTTAATGCAATGCAGGTAACACCTGTAAACTTTATTTCCGTGACTTGATCTCTCCTTTAATCAATATCTTGTGTCCTATTGAGATAGATAGCTTGTGTGATATGTAACTAATTCATCCAACCTCGACTCATTTCCATAGGAGCACATAACATCGTATCCGGACCTTGTAGCTTACCGTTGTATTGCTGTCACTCTTGGACAAGCAGGACATATGAAGGAACTATTTGACGTCATCGATACCATGCGATCACCACCCAAAAAGAAATTCAAGACTAATATTATTGAGAAGTTTGATCCACGACTTGAGCCAGATGTTGTCGTCTATAACTCTGTAAGTAATTGAAGGGTACACAAGAAGAGCCAAAATTTTGGGATTGTTCTTAGTTAAATGCACTTGTGGCTCTGACTGCTTTATCATTTGGCATAAGAGAGTGATGTTGTTTCACCATCATGCTGGAACTTCTTCTGTTCAGTAAAGAATGAGAGCTTATCATCTTCCCTATTTAAGGAAAAGATAATCGAGATAGACACAAGAAAAACAAAGCAGAATTAGAAGGCAAACAGAAAAAAAGTTCAGTTTGGCATTTGGTAATTTATCGTTGCTATATCTGGAAAATCGTACTGACGATCTATAGCTAAATGGTTAATGCATCAGTGATTCCCCCTTTTAATTAGCACTATATTCAGTAATCTATGCATCCCTACTTTCCTATGGAAGCTAGGTCTCAAAATTTGAAGCAATCATTTTAACTCAGTGCTATTGCTCCCTGCAAGCTGAACTTGTTTTGCTAAAATATGTCTCCTTGACAGAGTTTGTTTCTGAGCTATAAACTCTTCAAGTAAATAAATACATATGATAAGGAAAGGAGAAGAGACAATCATAAGGGTACATCCAACTATGTGGAGCCCTTCCTAATGATTTGTGATTCAGTCTTGGTTGAAGTTCTTGTGTAATTTTTGTTCTTGATGCTAAAACGTGCTGCAATTATTTTCTGCTGGAAGTCAGTAGATTTCAATTTGGTTCAAATGCTAACTTCATGAGAATGATTTTGCTCTTTGCTTGTAGGTGTCACTATATTTTTATTTGGTTCAAATGAGATGACAGATTTATGAGAACAATTTTGTTCTTTGCTTGTAGGTGCTAAATGCATGTGTTCGCCGTAAAAGCTGGGAGGGTGCCTTTTGGGTACTGCAACAGCTAAAGCTCCGGAACGAGCAGCCCTCAATAACAACATATGGGTTAGTCATGGAGGTAGTTGTCTTTTTTTTTCTTTTTCTGTAGGTGTTTAGACTTTAGTGTGGGGTGACAGTTTAGAAGGCTATTAAATCATTGGGTCTTTTTGTATTTTCTCTCTTCACAAGGAGTCTTCCACCCTAATTACCTTCAAGCAGCTTAGCTCCCATGGGAGGTTTCCTGACATTTGTTGGCAAATACTTGCATGAACTGGCATCTCATGTTCTGTATAACCATTAAGATCTAGCATTAATTGGTATATGCTGGCCTTGAGATGGGAAATTACATTGCTACATTTTTCTTCTTATGATGTGATTCCCGTCTTCATCAAAGGAAAAATGAGAAGATGACATAATGTGTTTGGTATATAGCTGGTATAGCAGAGAGCTTATAAGAGATACATATCCATAACACCTCATCCAAAAAAAAGAAAGAGATATATATCCATAACATCAGAAGATCCTTATCTATTTTTTCCCTTTGCACTGTGGTCTTCTCTTAACTCAAGGAATAAGAGTCATCTTACACATATGTCATAATAATATTAATAGCCAAGTCCCTTAAGCTCCAAAAAGCAAGCCGAAGATCTTGAAGCTTCTTGGATATCCACTTGCCAAGGAAATTAGAAGAGCAATTTTTCATGAAGTATGTCGAAAGACTTCTACACATGTAAATGTCCAATTACAAATTGACTTCAATTTGGAAAAAGATTACTATTGATCAATTTAATATTGATTATATTTTGAAAAACTGTGGTTAATAGTGTATCCTACTTACTTCTGATGAATTTTTCATGATATGCAGCTTTTGTGCTTTAAATTTTATTTTAATATTTGAGCTATAAATGAGAGAAGAATGAAGAACCTGCAGCATATTGCATATTTGAACAGAGGAGAAAAAAGAAAAGGAGAGAGAATCTTATAGCATAGCAATTTAGCTGATTGGCCCTTCACTCATTTCTTCTATTGTTGTGAAAGGACTGTTTCTTCTCTTACTTTCCTTTTTAAATACTTTTGGGTTGGGGTGGGGTAAAGGATCCCTCTATGCGGACTTTAGTGCTTGCCTGGAACATGTTAGTTATGGAAATATGTTTGATTATACCAGTAGCTAAACTGAAGTGTTCATTCAGGTTATGTTCGAATGTGGCAAATACAATTTGGTCCATGACTTTTTCAAGAAAATGCAGAAGTCATGTGTTCCCAATGCTTTGACCTATAAAGGTAATGCAGAAATATGTGCTTAGTTGACATGCTGCAAAAGATTTTTGCTGAATCAAGTTGTCTTTGATGCATGTAGTTATTGTGAGTACTCTTTGGAAGGAAGGGAAAACAGACGAGGCCTTACTGGCTGTAGAAGAAATGGAGCGACGAGGAATCGTGGGCACTGCCAGTTTGTATTATGACCTTGCTCGTTGCCTTTGTAGTGCAGGGAGGTGTGAAGAGGCGCTGATGCAAGTACGTTTCTTGTAATTAGCTTCCATTGATCTTATTCTATTATGCCATTCTGTTTCCGGGCCCAATGATTTATCTTGAATATTCATATACGCTTTTAGACATCAAATGAAAGGACATCATCACGTTTCAATAAAGTTGTTGTTCCTTCATCAAAATATTTCATTATGTTTCTGACTATATAACATTAGAAGCAAAATGCAATTGATTACAAAGGTAGCATACATAAGTACGTGAATGTCCTGATAAAAAAGAACATAAGTACGTGAATGCAAATTCACTGCTATTATTCTTTATATGAACTGCTAACAAATAATCATAAGCTATCTGTAGGACTGCAAAAACACCCACAAGAAACCTAAGCTTGTACTCAATCCTCATATAATTCAAAATTCTAAGCACTGCTTCTCTGAGATTTTCTCATGTATTTTGTATTGTCTGATTTGTTACTTCACTCTTAGTTTGCTGAAGAGCTTAGTGCTCTTTTTGTTCATCAAGAATTTCATCTGTGTACTAGGAGATCCTACGACTTTTAAAGCATTAAGTCAAATCTGATATATCAAGTTAGTGTCCAGAAAGTGGACTCCGACTCTAAATTCATCCTTGATAACAACCAATAACTGTGATGGAATAAAACTTTGTCTCATACTTTTTCAAGTGAATTAAATTAAATTGTTACATCCATTTTCAACTGAGTGATATTCAGGACCTTGTTGTGCAGTTCAAATAACTGGTATTAGTTCTCTAGGTTCCATGATCCTGTAGCACATGAAACTCTCGTTGGTTTTGTCATCCATGAAATTGATTAGTCAAGCCCATTTTACGTGGACTTTTGAGCATCCCATATTTGGAAAGTAGGATTTGTTTCGGATTGTCTCCTGTAGATCCATTACGATATCCATTACCTTCACGGCATTGTTAAATATGGGACTGTTGAAATGCCCTCAGTCATTGAATAAGAGGTTTTGATTGATTATCAAGGAGCAAAGAATTTAGGCCATAATACCAAATGAAAGTTCTTGTAGGTCCTTTACTTTCTTCCACGATACAGTAATGAGTTTATTGGTTTTATTTCAGAATAAGGAAGATGTATTCTCAAGAAGATCATGTATTGGTACATACATGACTAGTCTTGCTTAGATGTACTCAAAGAACAGATAACTTATTTATACTTGCATGACTTGTCTTGATTATCTCCAGAAAGACCTTTCAGTTAAATACTAATGCTCCTTCTATTTTTGGGTCCATCTTCTACTGCGGAACAGATGGGAAAGATATGCAAAATTGCTACCAAGCCTCTAGTGGTGACTTACACTGGTCTAATTCAAGCCTGTCTGGATTCTGGTGACATTCAGAGTGGAGCATACATCTTCAACCACATGCACCAGTTTTGCTCCCCAAATTTGATAACTTACAATATAATGCTAAAATGTTATCTAGATAGTGGGATGTTTGAAGAAGCAAAGCAAATGTTTTTCAAGTTATTGGATAATGGTAACTCTATTAGCAGTAAATTGGATGGTAAGGATAAGGTTTTCCCAGATGTCTACACATTCAACTTGATGTTGGATGCATGTGCTGCTGGAAAGAAATGGGATGATCTCAAGTTTGCCTACTCACATATGCTGAAATATGGATACCACTTCAATGCAAAGCGTCACATTCAGATAGTACTTGACTCCTGCAGGGATGGAAAGGTACACTTTGTCGACCCAGTATTCAGTTCTCCTGTGTGCACTCTCGCCTTTCATGTTCATTGGCTGTCATTCCTAGGAAATTCCCCTGTGAAATTTTATTTAGCTGATCATGGTGTAGACTGTTAAATTGTTGTACAACTTTCTGTTTTGTTGAAATATAACTAGCTTTTCTTTAGAGAAAATATTTGAAAACTGACCCACCCCCAACTTTCCATCTATATCATAGTGGATATTGATTTGGAAATGAATAATAAAGGCAGATAATTCTGTCTGTCTAAATTGCCCATCTTCAAATAAATATCTCTGGGTACTTGTTATGGATGTAACTGTTAATGCAAAAGGCAGGGGTGGGGGAGGATATGGTTAGATAGCTAATGATGATAAATAATAAAACCATCTAACTTATGTGTCAAAGAAGTAGTATGAAACTTGTGCACAAAATTTAAGTACAATAATACTCTCTGCCATTCTATTGACCTAAAACTAAGTCTCTTCTTTCTACATTATAAAAACTAACTTGAGTTCTTTATAGTCTGTGTAAGAAAATTATTGTTTCAGTTTTTGCTATAAAATGTATTGATGATTCTGGGTAATAATAGAGATCAACACACCTAGAATTGTTACAGCAAAGAGAAGAAGCTCAAAGATTAAAAGAAGCTTCTTTAATTAGTTTCATCCTTTAGCCAAGTGTTTCTTGCTCATATAATACTTCCGGATGTTTTTGTTTTCCTTCTGTGAGAACTATGAGTGTATTTGTTTGCTCATGTACTTGGTGAAGTATAACTGATTAGTTGGGTAGTTCTTCACCGACCTAATTGGTATTGTGGAAGTGAAGATAAGAGCATGATCGTCTGCACTCGGAATTATTTTTGCTGGCTTAAGGAATTAAGAGGATGTTCTGGCATGGAAAATGCTGTCTTTACTTGTTTCCAACAAATTTCTTACTGAAATGAGAAACCAGTAGACACAATGGGGATTCTTTTGATTACCAGGGTGGCAAACGTGGAGTTCAAATTGTTTTCAATTTATCATTTTCAGTTGGTGCGTATTATATCCATTTGATGCCAGGTACTATGACAAGCCAATGGTCTGAGAATTATCATCTCATATATCCAGTACCTTCAGTGATTGTCTACCTATTGCTAGGAATTAAAAAAATAGAGGAAGTGGTGGCTGGCACTCTCTTTTCCCTGTCAGTGCAGGACGCAGGGAAGTTTGAGTTTAGAAGGTAACGTAGGCTTGAGAAGATACTTTCTATTACATAAGGAGGTTTCCATTCTCCAACATAGAGCCTAGGTAGATTGAGTTGGGAGGGTGGGTTGCTTGAGAAGCTTCCTGAATCTCTTTTTTTTTTAACAGCTGCATCCTGTTTCCTAGTTCTGGAGAGAAATATTATGGTTTTTTAGTTTCCTGGGAACACACCTCGAACTTCCCAATAAATTCTAAGGGTGCAACTACTATCCTTTCATCACTGTAGCGCACAACGTTGTGGCCTAGTGGTCAGTAAAGACATCTATAAAGACAACATTAGGTGGTAATTTCTTCCCATCTTTCTAAGCTTTTGGTGGTCTGAATGCCACCTTTAGGGAAAAAAAAAACTATCCTGTTATCATATGACAGTATCATTGGTTTGTCATATCGATCTTTTGGCCAGTATTAAGTGAATCTAAGGTTGTTTTGGTTTTACTCTGACAATATCCCATTTTCATTTCTTTAGCTGATGATAGGTAAGAATTATGACTATTCTACACGGACCTTTTCAGGTGGAATTATTGGAAGCTACATGGAAGGACTTGGCTCGGGCTGATCGGGTTCCACCAGTGCCACTAGTCAAAGAAATGTTCCGTGTGCAGCTGGAAAGAGGGAACATTGCTGCTACCCTGGCTTGTGTTACTGATTATCCTCCTGCTGAGTCGCAGGCATTTTCTGCCAAGTTTTGGATGAAGTTTTTTGTGGAAAATTCTGATCGATTATCAGATGGTACTCTTTACAGATTGCTACAAGAGGTGAGCCGCGTTGTTGCCAGAAATGACAGCAGAATACTCAACAATCTGATGGCTTCTTGTAAAGAATTTTTGAGAACTCGATCGACAAAACTAGATAGAGTTCACAGTGAAACAGCTCTAGTTTGTTAACTTTGCTACACCCCAAATGAAGAAAAAATCATCAGATACTGTATCATCTGTTCTTGAACAAGTGCTCTATTTGTTAAGAGTTGAGTCATGCTCATAACCAACTATTCTTTAATCAGTATAATTATATTTGATTGTATAGTTCAGCAAGAACTTATCTGAAAGAATTAACCTGCCAAAATTGATTTCAAGCTGGATGTTGGACTGGAGTCTAGTCCATACAACTCAAATAGTTGGAGACTATCAAATTTACAGAATTTATCACTGATATGGTTGAAGTAGCTTTCATTTCTCCAAAAGTGGAGGCAACTATAACACCCAGTTTTCTATATACATACACAAACAAAAGAATAAAACACGTAACAAATTCAAATGAGCACAGATGAGGGAAGAAGCTATACCTGGCCCAGAACTATTATTGATCTAAATGTCTCTTTTACTAGACTAAGATACACATCATAAATGACTGGATAAATAGGCTGACTAATACACAAAACTCTGTTATGTATTCAATCTAGATGAACGAAAAAATATAGACCCCTCTTTCGCTTCCAAAAACCTACTCTGGTGACACTAAAAAATCCACGACAATGTTAAGCTGTGTGATGGGGTTCATGTCAATCTTCCACAACGATAAGTTGTCAATGAATTACGAAGACTTGACCAGAGATGAACCATAACCGTTAAGGTGCGACTTCTGCCATCTCCATGCGACCTGCAAACTCTCTTGAAGATCGGTGTGTTTGGCTGTCCAGTTCAGTTCAAGTTTTATCTTAGTAGGATCACTAAAGACTTCTGCATAATCACCAGGTCGACGAGGAAGGAAGTCAACTTTGATAGGAACTCCAGTGGCTGCCTTGCAAGCCTCCACAAATTCCTTCACTGATCTACCTGTTCTCGGTAGACGAAAAGAATGGAGTGAGAACTAGACTCAAAGTGAGAAACTGAATATGATGACACAAGAAGGAATGCCTTACCTCTTCCGGTTCCAACGTTGTAGATTCCCACCTTCCCGGGCCTAGACTTTTCAAGAGCTTTCACATGAGCATCAACCAGATCAGTGACATCTATATAATCCCTAATGCATGTACCATCTGTTGTCTTATAGTCTGTTCCTCTAACCTGCATGACAAAACAAAGGCTCTCAGAGGTGAGGGCAGATTATGACTATTCATGTTATCATTGACACATTCAGTTTACCCTAAGCCCATATTAACAGAATTGCTGATAGAACAGCTGAATATTTGTCTTTTGCTTGTTATTAAGAGTGACAATGGCAACTGGGAATCAGAATAGAGTAGCCAGTAAACTTTATTTGTATGAATTTCACTCATAAGAACCACATAATTTCTGGTAGATATTAGAAATGCTCAATGCATGAAGCGACTTCTGACAATTCAACGATCATGAGTACATAGATGATAAATAGCAAACACATCGAGTTCAGAGATAGCTATTATTGGCTGACCTTAAGATCAGGTAAGATTCCACGAGCTGCATCATAACAAGCACCAGAAATTCGCCCATGTTCACGAAGTTCAGGCCGGGGAGCTTCTCCTAGTCTTCCCTCTGGATCAGATCCAATCACATTGAAGTACCTGAATTTTCAGAAAACAATTTAGCATTAATTTAACCCATGCTAATTGTGCTAGACATAGCAAGTCAACCAATAGTTATGACTCAGGTGTCAACCATCGACCAAAGGGAAAGGGTATATTAGCAAGATATATCAAACACCTACCTCAAAATCATGACAGCCATGTTTGAGTTCTTATGGAAATCCAAAATAATATCCTCTGCCATTTTCTTCGCTTTTCCATATGGATTAATAGGGAGCTGCAATTTGACAAAAAACTCTCAGCTGTTGCTTACCATTGACATAAGAGAGAGGCAATCATACGGTTCTAGCGTACTAAAAGTAAATACAGCCTTTAAAACACTCACCTGTGGAGTTTCTTCAGTAATAGGCATCTTTTCAGGCTCTCCATATGTCGCACATGTACTAGAGTAAATCAATGTTGGGACTCCATGAGCTGACATAGCTTCTAAGACAGTGAGCGTATTTGAAGTAATGTTGTGATAGTACCTGATTGGAACATGCAGCAGCTCATGAAATATGAGTTTCGGAGGACAAAGGCAAAGAACCAAATTACAGAGGCATATTTAACTTTATACAGTATCACGACATGGAAATTACACTAAATTTACTCATTAATGAGACATGCTAGATCCTTCAGTTAGAAATATTTAATCCAAACAAGTTCAAGAAATGATAAAAATTCCAATCCCCCTAAAACAAATTGCACTTTTCCGATAAAAAGTCATGTAAAATGCACCTTGATTCAAAATAGTAATACTAGCCTTAATTTGCTTGTATTTAGAGTAAAAATCAATCAAGGCAGGAAAATGTAATGCTACATCAGTGATACACTAGACGCACAACCAGCTTTGATAGAGATGCAATATCTGTACATACTTGATGCTTTGGCTTAACCTGTAAAAGATTTAGTTTTCTATTCCTTACACAATGCAACAAGTGAAACACTAATTTACATTTATATATTTATTTGAGTGTTAACTCTCCATTTACAAGTTGTAATGGAAAGCTTTATAGAAAGATCAACAACACTTACTTTAGAGGATGGAGGGTGCTCTCTCCGACATATGCTACAGCTGCAAAATGCATCACAGCATCAAAAGCATTCTGGGAGAATATCTGGTGGACCTGCTCATTTCGGTTATGGAAATAAGTGAATGCCAAATAACAATAACAATAAAGAAGGTAGTTTCAGAACAGCTGCAGTTTACCACTTTTGCATCCCCCAAGTCGGCATATATAAACTGAAGCCTCCCTGGTTCAGGAAATAATTCTTGCAGAATCCTTACAGCTCCTATATTTCCTCGTGAAAGGTTGTCCTGTCAAATTGGTAAATCATTTTTCTTATGAAGTGTCTCATTCACGCATTTTCATGCTCATAAGTTGATTAAGTGAAGTTAAAAAGTATTGAAAAGAGTCATTCAAGAATGACTGTCAAAGGATCTAATCACAACTTCAGAATAAGAAATTACCACTATCGTCACCCGGTAATTTTCTTTTAAAAGTCGTAATGCTGCATGGGAACCAATGTAGCCAGCACCTCCGGTGACCAAGACATGAATAACACCTGGTTGATGGCGAGAGAACTAGGAGAAAGCATCAACAAGAAAAACCAAACACAATGAGTGCAAAGCTTAGAATTTCAAAACCATAAGAACTTCAATCTTTTGTTGCAAAAAAATCCTATGCTAAACAGATTTGGCTACGGGCAAGCATTTGGTGCATCTGATATGGATACATGCAGAAATTTGTTAATTTTTAATGTATTTTGAAGAGGCTGAATGAAATATGTGCACCATTTTTCAGACCTATTCGACAAGGATATTGATGCAAACAGAATCTTTTGATAGTAACTTAGTAAGATGAAAAGGATTTAATATTTCGAATTTTAAAATCCTTCTTCATCTTACACTGTACATGGCCAGTTAGTACACGCTATGAAATATATGAAATTGGAGATATTGTAAATTGAGAAAAGTAAACTGGAATCCTACACTGCTTAATGGGTAACAGAAATTTCATGATCAACAGAAGAATGCTTGTAACATGAAGCATCAAAGAAAAAGGGACTCAGGAAAACTCAAGAAAGCAGCAAATAGTACTCTTCCGATTTCAAAGGGTTTCCAGCAATTGCAGGAAAATGAACAACCTAGCATATCTCAAGTGTAATTAGCTACTTGGACCGAGAGGCTGTAGCTATCAGGAAACTGCCACTAACCACGATATATTACCAAACTAGTTCTCCAGTTGCCATTGCTTGTAATGGTGCAAGTTCAACGATGTAGTGTTTCATGAAAAGTAGAAATATCAATATATCCAAGCATCTGCACAAACGGAACTTAATGCCACGTCAGGCCCCTAAATGACCACCCACCAAAAGCAAGAGTAGACCTTCCACAAGTAGACAATGCACTCATGTACAGAAGAGGTGATGTATCCAAGTTTCATATATATAAGGACCTTTCACCATTATTTGGAAAAGGGCACAGGAATAAAGACATGGAGGAGAAACATAATTGTCACTACTCTTAGTGGCATGGCAGTTACAACAGCCTTTGTGTCTCAGCTGATTGGACTAAGATTTAAGTAAAAGACTCCAAGCATCCTATACATTAGAAAACATCACTTTGGTTGGTCAATGGTTAGTTACATTGATAATCGATCTAGAACTCTAAGCTGATGATTCAAAGAACCACATGTTTGAAGGCGCATTCTGAATACATAATAGAGCATGTGAAATTACACAAGAGCACTAGAAACATTAGTAAATTTGTTCAAACTGGGGTCAAAATTTGAGAAACACTTACATTTCAAGAATCAACACGATAACTCAACTTTAAACAGACGAAAACGAAGATAACTTAAGAGGTACACACTTCTGGGAGGTTTTTCTGTTAGAAGATGTTGGTTAAATATTCCCACTATCTTAAAGAAACAAAGACTCAGAACTTGAAGAAAAGAACAAATGTATTATACAACCATCTCATGTCAAATAAAAATTACAAAAGAAAACCATGGTAGTAATGACACAGGAGAGCTTGCAGTCCAATATATAAAAAACTCCAAATATCAATTTGTCAATCTAGTCCAAGCATATGGACACAAAACTGAGATAATAATTTAACAAAGAGAAGGATCAGGGAATTACTGCACTTGGGGTATTAAAAGTTGGGGACTGCTTGAGCATAAGAATGCATAGCGCTGTTAGCACAGCAGCCATAAGAATTTTACCCACGAAATTGCTCTTCTTTGGGTCTGCATAATCCATGCCTACAATTACCAAAGAAAGTAGTAGTTTTAGACCCTAGAAAACAAGTGTTATTCACAATAACTAAAGAAAAAAAAGAGACCATTGATCACATTGCCTAACCATCAGCAGAAACATATCCAATGACCAAAATTGAAATGTTATACATTGGCATCAACTGCCAAGATGATAATAATACTACTTTCATGATTTAACCAAACAGAACTAGGCCAATTGTACCCAACAACTGACCAAGAAACAGAATGTACATAACAAGACAAACAAACCACTCTAAGGAGCATGGCTCACCTCCTAGAGACATAGATCTGCTAGACCTTGTTTGAGCTCTTGTCCTGCCCAAGCCTAGCATTGCAGAATCTCTCCAATGCCAAATAGGCAAACAATCAAAATAGATAATCTTATTACTTGAAACTGGTGATCAAGTAAGCCCCTTCCCTGTATGTGGAATTGTTAACCGTCTGCAGCAACAAACATTAAAATTTACTCTTCGATTATCATTATTTAAAAACTCAAACATGGATTACCAAAACTTAAACGAAAAGCTAAACAAAAACCAATCAATAACTGGGCCCTGTTTCAAAAAGATGGACATAATTATCACATACTCAGATATGAAGTTTGTCCCTTCCTTTGCCCCCCTCCCACCCACCCACCCCCAAAACAAACCCCCAGAAACGATCAACAAAGTTGGAAAATTATCCGTTTGTAATAAAAAACCTACTAGTAGACCAAGAATGAAGAAAAACAACTAAATTTCAAAATTCCCAAAGGATCTGAGTTGAAAATCCAGCAAGAGAAACAGCATTTCAGTTAAATTGAAACCTGAATCAACCCCAGAAAGAACAGTTTTTTCTCATTCAAGAAACCTGAAATTCAAAAACCCAGAAAAGAAACAACAAAAAAGAACCCAAAAATACAATCTTTTTTCCAATTTAGACCAAAAAAAATCATCCATACCCATAAAACACAAACTAAAAAAGAGGAATCAAGAATGTAGAAAACCCCGCAACCCTTTCAGTTAAACTACAGAACCAAAGCAGCACCCAAAACCTTCAGCTTCAATTTCCAAAACAAAGCATATATCAGAGAATATACAGTAACTCCTTATGATCAAGAGATCTATGAAATAAAATTTTAAAAAATCCTCTAAAGAAATTTATAGTAGAAGAAAGAGAATTGAGTAGAGTCCACGATCATGTTTTTTGGGAAGACAAAAAGAAAACGTACAAAGAGGGAGAAGGTTCAGTGTATGTATCGGTAGAGTTGATAAACAACAAACTCCTTGCTCTCTAGCGCGTATTTATTTGTTTTTTTCAACTTTACTCTTACTGATTTTTTATATTAAGTCAAATAGGAAAGGGAGAAGTGGCATTAGCTAGCCATGTGTTGTACTACTTTTAGTCACGAAGATGTATTTTATCGATTTATTCGTTAGGTATATGAAGTTAAAAATACGAAAGAGGGTATTGAAAATGACATAGCATCTTTAGAATACTAAATTCATTAAGTTTTTAGCCTGATTGTTCGATGAGTCATCTACTTAAAACAATTTTCCACAATCTACTCTACTCTTTCATGAATTATATGATTGTATCGTGTGTTAGTAGTAGTCTACTCTTTTGTGAATTACTTGATTATGTGAATGTCAGTACTTTTACAACAAAGAGGCAATGAAATCGTTTTCTCTATTCATTATTTTCTTTAAAATAGTTTTGTTGTATTTGTACAGTAATTATTTTAGTTTTCAAATTTATGTTGTTTTAATTGTTTTTTTTGTATATCTTATTTTCATAACACTTATTTTGAATTTTAAAAGTAACTTTTTTATCTCCATGCATTGAAATTTTACCGAGTATATTATCGTTAGAAAAAGGGAGAAGTGGACCTTTTTTTGTTGGTTGGTCTCCACTTTTCTCGTGGGCGGAAGGAAGAAAAAGAGAGGCGGCTATATTTCCATTTTTGTTGTTTTTTCCTATATTTTCTGAATTTAATACTCTCTGTACTCTAATTATTTGTTTATTTTTAAATTGACTTACTTATTAAGAAAATAATAATTAATATAGTGAGTTTACTATTTTATTCATATTCATTATGAAGTAGATGAATTTAAAATTTAAATTTTTTAAGAAGTTCTATATTTTTCAAAGTAATTAGTTAAGGATATAATAGATAAAAAAATTGACATTTCTTAATTTATCAAAATTGATAAATAATTAGGAATTACTAAAAAAGAAAAATCGGACAAGTAATTAAGGACTACCGTACTTGTATTTAAATTCAAACTTCAAACTTGGATTTCCTATTTTTATTGACTTTTCAAATTTGGCCAATTTTTCATTGAATTTTTCAAAACTGCTAAGCACTTTCAGATCTTGATGAAGTTACATGTCAAATAGCGACAGATATTTTCTAATATTTGTAGGTTTGTATATGATAAAAATATTAATCCGAAATATGATAGAATTATTCGATATATATATAATAATGAGAAATAATAAATATTTGATAAAATAATTAGATATATTTATTGGGATACTATAATCGTTAAAAAGGTATGATTACTAACAAATTTTCTCACACGTCTCGTGATAAAATATGAACGGTTTTTATTTTCTAAGATCAACATTTATTTATCATAATGATAAAATATGTCTATACCAACAAGGGTTGTGGTGGAGTGGTAAGTACTCATTTATCCTTAATCAAGAGGTTTCGGGTTCGAGCCCCCTGGCCCTGGGTATGGAATCACCTTTGTTAGGGAGCGTTTTACCTCCCAATGTGGGATTACCTTTGTTAGGGAGCGTTTTACCTCTCTATGTGAGACTTTCAGGCGCGAATCCGGATGTGGAAAACCAAAAAATAATAATATAATATTATTGCCTAGCAATAAGACTTTTCTAATTTGTGATTTTACCTTTATTACCGTAGTAGTTAAAATTCAATTATTTTAAAATAATGATTTACTACTCATAATTTTACTGTAATTGTGAGAAAAGTTAGGACCATAAAATTTTTATTTTAAAATATTTTTATTTTCTTAAATTTTATATCAAATTCCTTTTCTTTTTTTTTAAAGGATGTATTTATTTATGTCAGTATCTTATGCAGAGAAGTCATGGTAACTTTTTTAGATCCCAAGAAAAGTGGTTTATTTTAGATGCAACGTGTCCAACTAGTCTAAGACTCTGTCATTCACATTTATACTTTTCCACATTATACATTTTAATTAATTATCATCATATATTATAACATGGCAGTATATTATTGGATTTTAGTACATGCTATAAAGGCTTTGTAGGTCCAATGAGTCGTTCAAAGTAAAAAAAGGCTTCTCAATTTAAATTTGAAAATACATTACTCCTACTTAAGTTGGGCTGTTGACAATAGAATATAGAACCTACTTCAGTTTGAAGTTTTGATTTGCATGTTTTATATAATTTTATCAAATGAGTAAATAAGTAATGTATGATAATATCTTAAGGCATAAATTATGTATGTTGATAATCATTTTATAAATAAATATGTGATTACATATTATAAAAAAAACTAAAATATACATAATTTAATAAAGATTTGCTGATCAAAATAAATCAATTATAGTAATAGCTAACTATTTTTCGATAAATCTTCCTACGTGATACAAATAATCTCTTCAAGTCACATATACTTTTTGCAAAATTTAAAATTATGATTATTTTTTAAAAAGTAAAATATTAATTTTAAATCAAATTTTATACGTTCCAATTTGTGGGGATAATATTAATACCATTTGCAAAATGTTAGCTCACATGCATGCAAGGAGTATAGTAAAATAAAACTTCAAAAAAAGATACCTTAATCATTGTCTAATGTTTTTTTAACTAAATAAAAATAAGACATTGACAACTGGTTCCAACGATAGAATTATTGTCTGTATTTTTAACCTGTATATATGTCATCAACACTTTTATATATGGACCACATTTTCAAATTAAATGGAAAAAAAAACACTCAAAAAAGGTGTATTGATTTTCTTCAATAATTATTTTTTCAAAAATGCTGACTTTATGAGTTCCCAATGGCCAAATATTTTCTTCACCAAGTCAGTGTTTGACAATCAAAATTAACTTATTTTGAGAAGTATATTTTAATTAAAAATATTTTTTGAAAAGTATTTTGCAAGAATAGCAGTTTGGTATGTTTTTTTATTTTGAACAGTGCTTACAAAGAAAGAAATTGTTATTAATTAATTTAGTACGTATATTTTTTTTTATATGTAAATCTTTTTAGACTAATCGAAAACACTAATTTTTTGAAGAAAAAACACTATTTTCTTTCCACCCGATCCGATGTTCGAAGCCCACATTAGAGCTCCGATTAATTTCGGATTGCGTATTACATGGCCTATTTAGGGGTGGCGCTCCCAACATAATTTTGTCAATATCCAAAGCTCAGAGCTCATACCTCAAACCTCGGGTTAAGAGTGGAGCAATCCAACCACTGCACCACAACCTCTGTCCATGGAAAAAAAACTAATTTTTTTTCTTTTTTTTTTTATGGAAAAAAACTAATTTGACTTCTGCATTATCCAAAAATACTTATTTCGAAAAGAAAAAAAAAACTCGATCAAATACCCTTCGGGGTGGCCCAGTGGTTTGGGTTTGGGAGTTCCGTGTTGGAGGTCTCAAGTTCGAAACTCCTTGCCAGCAAAAGCAAGAAATTTACCTTCTGAGTCGAGCTCGTCGCACCAGACCTGGATTTCCCTTGTCATCAAAAAAAAAAAACTTGATCAAATACCTTTATTCTTAAAATTAAAATTAGTAGTAGTACATTGAAAAAAATAAACATATTGGGTAATAAGGAGGTTTGGCATATTGTCATGTCATTTTGTAAAAGAATGAGGTTTGATGGGGTCTCTCCATCTAATTATTATGCGTATGGCAAGGACGAAAAGGAATCCTTACTCTTTTTTGAACAAGAAATTGCACCTACCACTACTCTTTCTTTCGTTATCTATCGTGATTTTTAAAAATAGTTATTTCAAATAAGAAATTTATGTTAAAAACTAATTTTTCCTTCCTATGTTACTTTTAATAGTAATAAGATAATTATATATAAATATGATGGATAATTTGAGACAGAAAGAGTACCTAACGGAATCCCTACTAAATTAGAAAATTGAAGGCAATTAAATGTTTTGTACATTTTCAATCTTAATGTGACACATCAACACGATCTTAATTTTTACTTCATGTTTCATGTTTTTTATTTCTCTCTTTGTTCCTTTTTTTGAAAAAAAAATATCTTTGGTACGACGGAATTAAATCCGTTATTACAAGCCACGTGTCTTGAGATTTTGTCCACTTTCATAAATGAGGAGGTTAATTTAATTGTTGGAAGATTAATTTAAAATTGGAATAGGAAATTAAAATTATTTAGGATTTTAGTATTTTCTAATTTTTAAAATGAATGTCTAAAATCAAATTATATAGGGATATATTTTCCAGATTATAGTTAAAATTGATTTTTCTTTTTACTTCTTTTATAAAATATGAAGAATTATGGAGAACGGTAGAGAACATTAAAACATTTATTTTTCTTCATTAAACAAAGGAAGATAAAAAATTAATAAAGAATCTCGAATTTAAAGATGAATTTAATAGGCATGATACTAGGTAGACTCATGATCATGTTATTTTAAGTCTTGCCATTTTTACTAGTGTAATATTGAGTTGCCACGCTCCTTATAATATTTTTATTATATCATTTAAATATTATAAATTTAATTTCTTGAAAAATAATTAATAAGGTTAAATTAGATATTACTTTTTTCATTTCATATTAGTTGTTCACGTTACTAAAATTATTTTTTTTCAAATTACTTGTCAATTTACAAAACTAAGATAAAATTAATTAAATTTTTCTCACTTTACCCTTACCACCTTACAACTAATTCTTAAAAGTGTAAACAAGTTAGTAAAATTCCAAAAAAAAATCTCAATTAAAACTACCATTCTTTTATGGAATAATTATGACTTCTTAAGAAGTGCATAAAAGAAAAAAGTGGACAAGTAATAAGGAAGGAAGAAAGTATGCAAGTGATAAATTTTGTTTGAACTGTAGCAAAACCCAGACTGAAAGCCCATATTTTTCCATCTGAAATATTAGTGATCCAACTCATCAAAATGTTGCAGGTAAAATTTTTACATTAATAACATGCCAATCTTTAAATTGTCCCATGAGAATAACCAAATGAACAAGCACCAGAACTGACACTACAAAAGATGGCTTCCTCATTTGCCTGTTTTACTCATTAGTACATGCAGCAACTTTTCCTCAAGCAACAGTTTGGACTGCTCTATCAAAACTTTCTTCAGCAGATGCAGCGCGCTTGACAAGTGTGTGCTCTGGGTTCGATAATTTCAACTGGCTGCAAACATCAAGTAACAAAAGCAGCCCATTAGTATTCTTTTCTAGCTACCAAGACAACAAATTGGTGTTGTCATGGTTTAACTGTCTACTCTCTATATCACCATAAAATGTTTTATGGACTGAAGATACTTCCAAAGTTGTGAATTAGTATCACAACTAGATTCATTCAATAAAAAGTTGAAACAAATGGTAAGTATATGGACTCATCGTACTTGAGATAACGTGCGGATGGTTTCCCAAGGTGAAGACTGCAGACAACCAGATTGGCCAGTGTTTCTGGATCTTTAGCGTCCTGCATAAATGAACAAGCTTGTAAGTGATAAAGGAATACAGGAACACATTCTAAAATATCGTCATAAAAATGATGTGCATATAACGAGAAGGCATCAAAAACAACTGTAAATGCCATGATAATGCATTGTGAGAAAGACTTTCTAAATGAATGATTAGCAAAATTGTTCAGTGTAATCAACCGAATTTGGACATATGAAGGTTAATTGATTCTTTTATAAGTACTAGCTCAACTGATAAATAGAAGACAATTATCAAGTCAAAGTGACCTTGTTTAAGGCTTCAAGTAACAGTGTCTCAGCTTCGTCAAAGTTACCCATGTGCATGCAACATACAGCCTTCCCATTCAGGATTAAGCTTGTCATCTGATACTTCTCAGAGAAGTCTTGGTAAATAAGATATGCTTCTTGTATTTTTGAACCACCCTGAAAATAGAATATATTTATAAATGTTCCCAAGAGTAATAGTTTTTTGTTAGGTAACCATATTTGAACTTGTTATGTACCACTGCCAAGTTTAACCATGCACTTGCAAGTTGAGTTAGTGTATGATCTTCTTCAACTTGCTGCATGATTCTCAACTGTTTCTCTGCATAATCTGATCTATGCATCTTAATGAGTATCTGGACATTCAAAGCATGCCTGCATAAGCACATTTAGTCAGGGAAATGAAAAATGATTTTTATACATAGATTCTAACCTCAAAGTAGATGGTTGAAAAATAAAAAGTATTCTAAACCTCAAATCCATTAAGGGCTAAAGCAGAAATTCATTAAAAAGTCAAGACTACAACCAGTCGCACAACTCAAAAATATGAGGGTACATCTAGAAACTAAACTAGCCAAGGTAAAGCAAGAAAGGAATGACAAAGTCAGTTTGAAAGGAAGCTTCTTAATCTAGCTTAAGCCTTAAGGCATAAATTTTGAATTCAACCAAGATTAGTTATGGAGATGTATCAGTCAACAATTTCCTTAGCCAGTACTCTCCATGATTCCTACACAAATTTCAAAATGATGGTGTTCCACTCTTCTTCTTTTTTGTGATTACTATGAAGTTCCATTAATAAGAATATCGTGATTGGTATAATCAATTAAGAAATAACAAAAAAGCGAAAGACAGTGTACAAAAGTGTGCAAACAGAAATAGATAACCAAACAAAAGATTTAGAAACAGCCATGTCAGAATTGGAAGCTTTTGAAGGAGTGTTTGAAGTTGAACCACCAAAAAATATGCGATTTGATCAGCTGCCAGGAGATCTAGCATAAACTCATACTTGCACAGGACTGCATTAAGACTATTAGCACTTCTAAGGTTCTAGTTGTACTTTCCCCAGAAAAGAAGCTATGTTATTATATCCATTCTGTAATATTTTTTGGTAGACGACCATTGTCACAATCACGTCTCACAAGGACATGCCTTTTTGTCCCAGAACAACCATTCATGCAGTTCCTGGAGCAGATTTATAAATAGCATTTGCCAATAGTATAATTAGTACAATGCCAATAGTCATAGAAAACAAGGCAATCAGTCCATTAAAAAGAAAATTCCTCAATGTATCTCTACACTATTTAGCATGCACCTTCAAAGCAATTATACAATCAAAGAAAATATAGCAACTCACAATTCCATTGTTCCACCAGCATTTGTGTGTTTCAGAGCTTCATTATAATCCTGCTCATGCGTGAACACAATCCCAGCAATAAGCCTTAGTATAGGATTGCTTCCTATGGCTGGATCTCCTAATAATTCATGAAGACCGGCAATTGCTGCTTCCTAGAACATAACAAAGAAAGTTACAATACCCTCTTCTTGTCCATAATAAATAGGGAAGAAGAAGAACACTTCTTCAAAGAGCAAAAATGATGATTATAACAAAGCATCTTCCTAAAAATTTATAGTTACAAATAAATGATTCATTTTCTTTGATCAAGGACTATATAGGAAGGAGAACTCATCTCAACTCCTCTCCATGTTTTTATCAATAAACAGGAACCCGTAATGTAATGTCACTCAAACTGAATTTCCTAAAATTTCTATTCCAGCTGCAAATACTATAGATGAATGGATGTACTTGAGTTAACACCCCCCCCCCCCCCACCCCCATCCAACCCAAAAGGATGGAAAGACTTGTTTTTTTTTTTCAAAATTGGTAACTTTGGAAGAAATCCTTTGTAATTGGGAGTTTATTTTCAATAAGATCTACCACATCAGATCAGGGCACCTTCAAAATTACAGATAACAAGACACGGTACCAACCAAATTCTCAAAAGGATCACTAGAGTAAAAAAGGGGAGATTTCGGAATCAAAATTTCACCTTATTATCAGGGCTGGCAAGGTACAAAGCGAGCAATTTGACAGCTTGAAGAGGAGTAGCAGCTGATGCATCGATCTCATTGATCACAAGCTGTAATGGCAAAACAAAGAAGAAACTAACTAGTAAACACAAAGAATTAACAATCAAAGAAGAATTCAAACAAAACCCAAATCATAAAAATACTCAAAAAGAAGAAAAAACCTGATAACTGGAAAGGGCAATGTAAGATCGGTAAACAAGAGTGTCTCTTTCAACGGCATCATCCTGAGAGAGATTTGGTACATCACTGTTGTTAATTGCAGCTTGGTAAGCACCTATGTAGAAGTTGTTCCTCAATCCGAACAATGGGTCGGGTCCTGATCCTGCCATTTCTTCTTCTTCTTCGTTCAACACAAAGTCTTTTTTTTTCTTCTTCAATTTGTTGTTGTTTCGATTCAGATCTCAGAAAAAACGAAACTTGAAGTGAAAATTGAGCAAAGAGTGCTAAGAAATGAGTTGGGCGGATCGTTGGTTATTAGGCCTGATAGCATTTTGGGCTTTTAACACACTTACCATTTTAGCCGAACCATAAATACTAATCAAACTCTATAGTTTGAAATAATTACATATTGTCTCACTAATTAATAATTTTGTCTATATTTTAAATCAGATAAACCACTCTTTTATATTTCAAGACAGATAAATGTATCAAAGATACTAGATACATGTATCTCTTGATATCAGATGCATTCTGAGATACATATAAATGTATCAAAGATACTAGATATATGTATCCCTTGATATCAAATACATTCTGAGATACATATACATATGGAGAGAGACAAACAAGAGAGGGAAAGAGACATATAGATAGGAGAGGGGCGATTGAGAGAGTCAATATGTATGTTTGCTATAAAATACGTTTTGAAATACATACATAGGGAGAACGAGAGAGAGGTGAGTGAGAGAAGAGAGAGGCAAGCGAGAGAGATAGTGTATCGTAAATACATGTGAATCACTCTTGGACAATGTATTTGTAATAAATTAGACCTAATTTGACCTATATGTATCTGAGATACATGTATTTGAGTGCGCAAATACTTGTATTTGATGAAGTAAATGTGATACAAAAAGTAATTTCCAAACTAATAACCCATTTATATTAAAAGCATAATTATCCTTTTTATTCAATAACAAATTCTTAGTAGGCGTTTGGCCATGCGATACCATATCACGATATGGTATCGTGAGATGGAATCAGCGTTTGGACATGCGATTTTACGCTGATTTCATCTCATGATTCCATATCATGAGATGTGATTCCATATTCTCCAAAAACCATGATATGGAATTATATGGGAATTCCATATCATGATTTGAGATATTTTAATACAAATATTGATCCACGAGTTTATATTTTGTTAAAACAACCCACATTTATATCTACTAACCATTTATTTCATATGTAAATAAAATTTACAATCACATCATTACTTTTTAAAATTTATTATTTTCACCGACATAAAATTTATTATTCTCACCAACATATAGTCTTATGTGCTTGTGATTTTGATATACGATTTACCTTTGTTGCTGCTGGTTGGGAAGGTACTGCACATGATAGTAAAGTACTTGAGAATGTATTTGTTGAACCAACGTCACAATTTCCATTTCCGCCACATGGTAACTTTAAATTACATCATTAGAATAAATATTATTTATTTACACAAAGTTGTCTCATTTACATCACATATGCTTTTAGTAATTCTTTATAAAATGTTTGTTGGTAGATAAATATTATGTCATTGATGCTGGTTTCCAAAACACAAGAGGATTTTTAGCTCCATACAAAGGACTACGCTATCATTTGCAAGATTACCGAGGAGGTGAAAGAGAGCCTCAAAATGCCAAAGAACTATTTAATTATAGGCATTCATCTCTGCGCAAAGTGATTGAACGGACTTTTGGAGCTTGGAAAAATAGATTTAGAATACTGAAACAAGGCATGAACCATTATAATATTGATACACAAGTGAAAATTGCCATAACTTGTGTAGTGTTACATAATTATTTGCGAGAATACCAAAGTACTGATGAAATATTTATGGTCTATGAGCATGAAAATATAGTTGTGGATGATATTGACCAACAAATGGCTCAAAGTAACAATGTTGGTTCGTCTTCTCGGTCACATGAT
>JAJOOR010015751.1:0-27598 GCA_036250505.1 Solanum acaule | reverse complement strand
ATAAATTTCTTTTTTTTTGTTTGGGGGGAGGGGGAGCTGGTTTGGGGGTAGGGGTAAAAAATATTTGTAGTTTAAAAATAAAAAAATAAAAAAATTGGTCGGGTACGAGTTACGGAGTAGGGTAAGAAAACATTTAAGCCAATCAAACATGAGAAAATTGGAAAACAATTTCCAGAAAATATTTTCCTTCATACCAAACACGCCCTAAGTGTGTTGGTCTTTCTTATTTTACAACCACTTAATGAGTTTCAATGGGTATGATGAGTAAGATCTATGATAAAGTCTTAATATCATTTAGATGTCTATTTAAGAATTTTCACAAAGATGACAATTCACTATTACTCTATTTACTTTGACCTACTACCTGCAACTAACATTTTAGTCACAACTGCCACCACCGTCAATCACACCACCTATCATCAACAACCACCATCCTCGGCCCAACCATAACCGCCAATACTGTCAATCACACCACCTACCACCACAATCAATACCGTTAATCTCCAAAATTAATTGTCATATCATTAGCCATCAGTTGCAATCATCACCATCCTCAATCAGATTTCAATTATTAATTAATCGGTTTGTTTTCATGATTTGAATTCAGATCTTAATTATTAAGTGTGTTGGTTTTTCTTATTTTACAACCACTTAATGGGTATGATTGAGTAAGATCTATCACAAAGTCCTAATATCATTAAGACGTTTATTTAAGAATTTCCACAAAGATGATAGTTCAATGTTACTTCATCTACTTTCACCCACCATCCACAAGTATCATATTAGTCACAACTACCACCACCGTCAATCACACCACCTAGCATCCACAACCACCATCCTCAGTCTAACCACTACCACTAGTACCGTCAATCACCAAATTATTCATCATTATCATTAACCATTATTTGCAACCATCACCATCAACCATTATTACATCCACTAATCACTATCGATAATTTCCACCATTGGTCAATATATCGCTGACCTCCATCATCATTCACCACACCATTTATTATCAGTATCATTCTACTATTAACTATCAACCGCCACCAACAACAACCACGGTTAATCACTACTGCCAACCACTATACGATAAAGATATTGTCCACAACCACTATCATCACTGAACACTATCCAAAATCGACACACGCAATCACTATCGTTAGTTATTACCACCATCAATTGTCATATAAAATTTCATATTTTCTTGTAGTGAAAGATGGGGATTGAAAATATAAAGAGTAAAATAGACAATGCATAGAATAAGGGGTTTGAGGACATATTTTTCATAGTTGAGGGGGAGTTTGATTTTTAAAGCAAAATTGGGGATAGAAATAATATTCGCCCAATGTAAATATATGTACAACAATAATAAATTTGGTGACTACACAAATCCTAGCACTAGCATGCATCAGTCATCTCCTCAAGTACTAAAACATGCTAGAGCTCAGCCCACTAATTACAATCACTTGCTCGGAGGCGAACTCAAGATTTGAAGATTTCGGGTGCATCAATATTATCTTAACTCAAATATGAGCTTCAAGATAAACTTAAAAAATAAAAACAATAAAAAAATGTTGTAGCTGGATTCGAACCTAAGTCATGTGTGTGGTTCCTCTAGCTTGTACCAGCAGCAAAATGGCAAACCTATACCTTTCATGGGTGCACGTTAATTATATCCTAGTTTATGTCAGTTTCTCAAGATAGATATACACCTATACACATGATTTTTTCGAAGTTACGTGCACCCCTTGCTCCTGCAACACCACCAGTCCATAATAAATACTTTTCTTATATTCGAAAATTATTTAGCTTTAAGGTGTGTTTGGTACAAAGGAAAATAATATTTTGTGGAATATAACTAGTTTTTTATTTACTTGCTAATGTTAGGTGTGTAAGCAAAAATATGTTGTCCAAGATAATTTATATGTAATCTAGCAAATATTACGGTGATGGGATGGGGATCGAAGGAGACAATGAACTTCTAATGCTATTTTGTAACTTGTTTTCTACTCCACTAGAAGAAAAAAAAACATTTTTCTAATTTTTAAGAAACCGTTTTCCTAGACAAAATACCAATTCAAACGTTTACCTGTCTATATTTGGATAGGCAGGTATACAATTTAACATAAGACATTGAAAATTAACTTTCACACATGAATTGGCACATGATCATAGCTTATTTGGTACCTGTCTAGAATGTAGATGGAGTAATTTCTTGTTATGATATAATCAAGACAAGTACTCTTAATAACTTGTTTGTCCATCTTAAAGGGTTCGTCATTGGAAGATCACGAAGTGGTTGGATTTGATGAGGAAGCAACAAAAGTGATCAATCGTCTGGTTGAAGGAGCAGAGTGTCTAGATGTTATCCCCGTTGTAGGAATGACGGGACTTGGTAAAACCACACTGGCAAGAAAAATCTATAATGATCCTAAGATTTCGCGAGAATTTTTCAGTTACATTTGGGTTTTCATCGGACAATCAACGTGTGTAAAAGGGATATCCTTTTTAATATTCTGAAAAAGTTCACAAATTCCGTTGATGAATTCAAAAACAGAAATGAGGCAGACATAACTGAGGAAATACGTAAGCGCGTGGCTAATGGAGGTAAATGTCTCATTGTCTTGGATGATGTGTGGGATCCAAATGTTGTAGATTTTGTCAAGACAGTTTTCCCTGATAATAAAAAAGCCCACAGGATCATGATGACCACTCGACACGAAGACATTGCTAGATCTGTCAATAAATATCCCCACAATCTGAAATTTCTGGATGGAGATGAAAGTTTCCAGCTGCTAGAAAAGAGAGCTTTTGGCGTTAGCCATTGTCCTGTTGAGTTAGTAGAACATGGAGAAGCCATTGTAGCAAAATGTAGTGGAGTACCACTTACAATTGTGGTAATTGCAGGAGCTTTAAGAGGTCGTACGAGCGAAATTGATTGGAAAGTAGTTAGAGAAAATGTGGGGAAGCACCTTTTAGAAGACAAACGTCAGAGATGTTTGAATGTTGTGAGACTGAGTTACAATCATTTGCCTCAAGAAAAAAAGGCTTGCTTCTTGTATTTTGGTGCCTTTCCTCAAGGATTCAATATCCCTGCTTGGAAATTGATTCGACTCTGGATTGCCGAGGGACTCATAATGTCCAAGTTATCAGGCATTGAAATTGAAGATATAGCAGAGTATTATCTGAATGACTTTGCCAACCGGAACTTAGTGATGGTAACAGGAAAGAGGTCTAATGGTCGAATAAAAACTTTTCGTGTTCACGACATGTTACATGAGTTCTGTGTTGAAGAGGGTACTAGATTGACTCTTTTCAAACAAGTATGTCTCACATCTGATCAAGACATACAAAACTCAATTACTTGTCGTCGAGTGTCTATTCAATCAGCTGTTCCTCAAAATTTCAACTCAAAAAAGACAGTTGAAGAACATGTTAAGTCATTGTTATGTTTTTCCTCAAAACAAAAACAAGTTGACTTTTCTAATATCGACGTCAAACTCATCCCTAACGCATTTCCACTTATGAGAGTCTTAGACATTGAATCCCTCAAGTTTAGTATTCCCAGGGAATTTTACCAGCTATTGCACTTGAGGTATATTGCTATCTCAGGTGATTTCAAGGAACTTCCTAAACTCTTCACTTCTTTCTGTAATGCACAAACTCTTATTCTGAATACTTCCAAGCCCACCCTTGATATAAAAGCTGACATATGGAACATGCCACGTTTACGCCATCTGCGCACCAACAAACCTGCAATCTTGCCACCTCCTACTGCCTCATCAACAAGTAGTAGTACAAATTCTTGTTTGTTGCAAACTCTATCTCTGGTTACACCAGAAAGCTGCAATGGAAATGTTCTTTCAAAGGCTGGTAATGTAAAAAAAATAAGTATTGAAGGTAATTTGACGGCTTTTCTTGAAACTAGCAAGGGTGAATTTTTCAGCAATTTTCAAGTGCTAAAGCTCCTGGAAAGTTTAACACTGCTAAATGATGATAAGAGTAATAAAGCTCTTCACCTTCCGTCAGCATTCTCCGAATGTTTACCACATTTGAAGAAGTTAACTCTATCAAAAACAAGGTTTGACTGGAACCAGGCATATAGATTGGGGCAGGTGAAAAATCTCCAGGTCCTAAAATTGAAAGAAAATGCATTCACGGGGCCGTCCTGGAAGATGGAGCCGGGAGGTTTCAAGAAACTTCAGGTCTTGTGGATTGAAATGGCAGATTTCATGTCGTGGGAGGCATCAAACTGTCCCTTCCCAAGACTTAGGAGCCTTGTCCTGATCTCCTGCCTTAATCTTGAGGCTGTGCCATTTGAGCTTGTCGATTTGGATAACCTTCAAGAGATGACACAGGACAACACAAGCAAAGCAAGTGAATCTGCAAGAGAAATAGAACGCGAGAAAAAGAAAAAGCAAGCTGATCCAGAAAGTGGCAAGTTCAAGCTCACTATTCCCTATTGAAGCTGATTTCAGTGCCACAAAGTGAAGTTTCAATAAGGTCAGTCCACTTCTCTCCATCTCGTATCATTAAATATCGAATAAGACATTTTTCAATAAGATTGATCCTGTCCCTATAGTCTCTATACGCATAATTAGTAGGTAGCACTGTGTTGTCTTGCTGTTCGTTCATATCAGTAGTCATAGTATTGCTCTTATAGTTTCTTATCCTTCGATTTTAGTTACTATATGTTGTCCCTTATACCTCAATTATCATAATGTTTGTTGTAGTTTATTTATGTTACTATATGTTGTTTTTGTTATTATCTGTTGTTTATCAGAAACAACCTCTCTTCCTTTGAGGCAAGGTTCCTCCCCAAACTCTATTTTGTGGGACTACACTGAGTATGTTGTTGCATCGTGGGTTTCGCACTTTGCTGAAACATTAAATTGGGCAACATTACTCTGTTATACTACTAATACAGAATTTAGGTGCCTTTATATCAAACATAGATTATATTCAATTATTTTCGTGTTCGTCACATTCCTCTCCTATTTTTCTCTTACTTGTTTTCCTCCTTTTCGCAGGAGAGTATCAAGGCATGATGATGCATTTGCAGTCTCAGTTCATCTGATTACCAGTTCCAATAAAGAAAAGAACATTTCCCTTGGTGGTTTTGGAGATGTTTTAGATTGATGTTTGAGTGTTTTGTTTCATGTAAACTGTTTCGAACAAGTATTTTTTGTGTTTTCTTTCAGTACTGAATAATTTGTTTAATCTGTAGTTAATATTTGGATATCTATGTATTGTTCAAAGACATGTTATTTGTTAGTTATGAATCTTATTTTGTGTGTAAGCTCTCTGATATATGATCAAGAACAGTGACCAAATGCATAATACATAAACATGACTCTTAATTTGGCTTCAACAAATAATTAAGCCCTCCAACTTTGAGTGTGCACAAGCAGACACTTAAACTTGTATAAAATTAAACAAGTAGAAACACGTGTCCTACATGGCATAATGCACGTAGGATATTGTCATGTAGGACACAAAAATTGTCATGTAGGTCGAATGTGTCCATATGTTCAATTTTATACAAGTTTAAGTGTCTACTTGTGCACACTCACAATTAAAGGTCATAGTTGCGAGCAGACGCTAAGTTAAGGGTCATGTCCATGTATTATGCCTTTTCCTAACATGTTCATCAATGGACAATTGACACTTTTTTCATGGTAGTTTCTAAAGTGAAGAAGGCAATTACCACTATTACTATGAACGGTTGGATGACATTGTATGAACAGGTGTACTACCAACAAGGATTGTGGTGGAGAAGTACGTACTTCTTGATCCTTAATCAAAGAAATACAAAATAGGGAATGTTCTTAATGTATATACTATAGACGTCGAACCCTTTGGTTAGCTCCTATGTCTATTTCTTCAGATTTTGAACCCGCTTAGTAAAAATTATGGCTCCACCACTGAATGTGAGACTTACTGAAGCGAATCTAAATTTAATCTGCCCTGGGTACTCTCGTTTATATATCTTGATGTCAACAAAACTCCTTTCTTCCACAATTAAAACAATTGTTGAGACTAATAAGATGATGAGCTCGCACTGGCATACAAACCACGGTTAAAATGGGAGGAAGTTAAAAGGTTTGTATAAATTAAATGGAAAATGTCAAATGTGTATCAAACTTTGAGAAAAAGCTTATATACGTCATTTATTAAAAAATTGGCTCATCTATGTCATATTCATTTGAGAAAAAAAGATTCATCCATGTAATTAATCATTAACTGAAAAAAAAAATTGGTTTTGCAAAATCATTTTTTGCACATGATCAGTTATGATTTAGGGTGTGTTTGGTATGAAGGAAAATGTTTTCCATGGAAAATGTTTTCCTAGAAAATGTTTTCTTGGAAAACAAGTTGATTTTTGACTTACTTTCTCATGTTTGGTTGGTCCAGAAATGCTCTTATTGTTATTTAATGGGTTAAAAATACTCATTCTTCAAATAAATATATTGTTTATTTTCTTTTAACACATTTTTTTTCTAATAATATTTTTTTTTAATTAGCAAATGTTTATCTTACTTCAATTCAGAAAATAAAATAAAAAATGAAAATATTTCTTATTTTAATAAAAAAAATTATTATAATTATTTTTTTATCGTTATATAAATAAAAATCAATGATGGATATACTATGATCTTATATATATGACATATATTATATGTCGAAAGGGTATATGAAGTTAAAATATTTTAATTGATAAAATGAGATTAAGAAGAAAAAAAATATTTCTTACATTAGTTTATTTGTTAAAGTGATTTTAAAAGAAAGAAAACAAGAACATGGTTTTTTAATAATATTTTAATTATGAAGAAGATGTGTTTAAACAGGGAAAAATAATAATATATGTATTCGAAAAATGACATTTTTGACCCATTTAGTAACTATAGGGGCATTTCTGGACCAAAATATTGTCTGCAAGGGCATATTTGAACCAAAATATTGACGACAAAGACATTTTTAAGTCAAACTACAAATAAAGGACATTTTTGTTCCTTTCACATATGACATTTTTTTTACCCTTTTCCAAAAATCAAGAGAAATAAAGTATTACAAAAAACACATAACTGCAATTTGTTGGTGCATCAACATCATAACCTTTTATTATTATTATTATTTTGAAGAAAGAAACTATATTGCAAATTTTCAATTAATTTATATCTATAATAATAATAAAGTAACATCAAACTTGCCATTTTTTATTCTTGTCACCTAATTACTTGATTAGGACTAATTGAATAATGTTTTTCTGACTATTATTGATCCACTAGCAAATATTTTTATGGACAGTAGGAAATTATATAGAAAGACTTTGCTTTAATAATTCAAAATAGTAGTAAACTTAGCTTAAACTATTCTATTTCACATCTAGACTTTAATTGCTTCTTGCTTTTGCTCACTCAATTTTGTCAATAGAAGTGTTGTAAATCTGCAACAAGGCAAACTACCATTTAGGAGGAAGTAAAGGAAAAGGTAAAATATTTTTTTACTTTTCTCTTTCTATTTCATTTTACTTTTCTCTTTCTATTTTTGTGATTTGAAAGAAATATTTTGACTCAATGGCAGATAGAGTATTATCTCCTTTTTGTTTTAATTTTGATTATTTGTGGATTATATACGTAATAAGAACTAGAAAAATGATTTATATTTTTGACTTAATAATTATATAGAATGTATTTATGTTATTATAGATATAATCATATGATAATTAAGTTTTTTTTTTAATCCATATTTAGAAGCTTTAATTATTTTTGCTCATAACGTTAGGATTGAAGGTAAGGGTGTTTACCATATGGGTAACTCTCTCTTCTTGATAATTAAGCATCAATATATAGTAATTGAAGGAATTTATTTCCTGGAATCAAGATCGGTCTCCGATTGTCTTCTATTTTCTTTATAAACTGTTTTTCAATTTTTTCATGTTTGGTTGGTCAAAAGTATTAGATTTTCTCTTTTGAAAAAAATAAAGTTTCTTAAAATTAAGAAAAATGACTTTTCTAGTAAAATTAAGAAAATAAGTTGTGCAAGGGACATTACACACTAATTTGTCTAAATTATATATAAAATAATTTTAAGATGGTACTTTCTACTTGTTTATCGAACACCAAAAGATAAATAAAAAATCTCACATATTTTTCTTCGTACCAAACACACTATAAGGTCCAAGCTTGTAAAAAGGAGATTAGGTCTCTAATCACGATATGTAAGACCTTTCAAAGTAGTTTATGTTGATATAGATCTTGGTTGGTTCTACATATAAGATCTTAATATATCGTGATATAGGAAAACACTTTTAACATAGGATGTGTTCAGTACAGAGGAAATATATATTTTTTTAATATTTATTTTTATTTATAAAAAAAATTCCAGAAAATAATTTCTGATTTGTGTAAATTTAGATGTCTCTCTAGTGTTTTTTTCAAGACCTGAGGACGGGGGATCCTTATATACTAGTATTATAGAATATATATGTTGGATATATAATATGATCTGATAATTAAGCGTTTGTTTTTACTCATCTCTCTAGAAGTTTCCAACTATTTTTTTTTTTTTTGTGTTTACTAGACAAGTAACTCTCTCTTGTTGATTATTATGCTTCAATACATAGTAGTTGAAATAATTTATTTCCTTGCATCAAGATCGGCCTCTGATCCTTTTTTTCTTTCTACTATAAATTGTTTTATCAATTTTTTCATATTTGATTGGTTAAAAAAATTAGAGAACATTATTATCCTTATCAAATATGCTTATTAAATATGCATATGATTCATTGAAAAATCAGTTCCCTGGTAATTGAAGGCTGGTTGGAGGTTGGAGATTTAATTCAGTATAAAATGGAAACAGGAGAATTAGGAACAAGCAAGTCATTGGTATGTCTATCAATTTTTCTAGCAATTATTAGTTTTACATATTTTTTTAACAATATTAGTTTCTGGTGTATCCATCTAAATTGACATAAAATTGTTTCAAATTATCATTGTATTAAAAATAGTTTTATAATCAAATTGCATTAATATCGTTCATTTTCAAACAAAAATAGTTTAAATATTTGGAATCTACTCTTGGATATCAATAACAAATTAAAATATGACAGCAAAGTATCTCTTCTCCAAATGAAATAAAAGATGATAATATGTAGTACTTTAAAATACTATAATTATAAACACAAATTAATATATGTATATTCTTATCTCATATGTTAATTACCTGCCAGACAAAGTTCAGAGAAAAGAAGAAAGATGAAAAATGAAAAGAATTTGATAGTCACTTCTTAAGAGTTACAATTAAAATAAAATGAAGGCTACAATTAATAATCAATATTTTATTATTATTATTATTATTATTATTAAGGGATCATATATTATTTTTTTCAAAAATGAGCTTAGAATGCAGAAACATAGCATCAATGGAGTGACAACTAAAAATATGAAATGGTATCAAAAGTTGAAACATTGAATTTACCTTTCTCAAAATGAGACAAAAGGATAAATAAATAAATAAGGATAAACATTTATATCATTATTTCTTTTGTGAATTAAAGAAGTTATTAATAATTTATTATATGTTACTTTCTCCATTTCAAATTATTCATTGTGTTTCAATCTTGTACACCCCTTAAGAAAAAAATTGATAAAAAATGTAATTTTATATATTCCATCTTATACACCCCTTACAAAAATTAAACATAAATAAGTTATTAATAAAATCATAAGAACAAATTAAATAATTTTTCTATCAATTAATATAGTACAATAATTTAATCGTTAAAAAGATCAAGTAAATTATAATTAATTTCTTTTACAAATTACATCACACAAGCATATTCGTAAAGAGTCATCATCTTATATTTTGATGCATGACCCTTAATTTTACATTCAAAGAAGGAAACTATGTACTAAAAAAAGCATATCCTTTCTGAAGATCATTCATCTTTGTTCTTCTAAAAAAAAGTGCAAAAAAAATATTTTGTTCATCCCTAAAGTAGCAGTGACGAAACCAGAAATTTTATTAAGGGTGTCCAAGAATAATGATTTGTGGCTGTCAAAATAAAAAAAAAAAATATTGTGATATTTGGGGATCAAACCCGAAACTCTTTCATTCAAATGGACACCCATTACAACTACGCCAAAGACATAACTTTTATTGACTGAATAGGATTTGAAGAGCTGTCTCGATCATTCACATAAATTTCAGTGAACTATTGAAGCTATCAGTGTGATTGATCAGACAAGTTACTTGACACTTATTATTAAAGGGGTGGGATGTGTTGTTTGGTATAAGGTTGACCATAGCTCTATGCCCGATCCATCTATTTTTGGGGCTATATTAAATTACGAGCTCTATAAGGGTGTCCAACTTTAAATATATATCCTTTAAATGTAGAATTTGACATATATATACAATGTAATTTTTTGTATATCACATAGGGTGTGTTCGGTATGAAGGAAAATGTTTTAAAAGATTATTATTAATGAATAATTGTTTTTTCATTTGCTTTCATATTTAGAATTGTAATTTATTGTGAAAATGATATTGCTTAAAAGAGTATAATGGTGATAGTAATTGAACAGAGAAACATGTAAGTTACAGTTTTTTGTACAAAAATGTTATTGTAACTTATAGGTATAGTGATTTCTTGAAGAGTTAAAAAGTCATTCAACTTTAATGGTGATTTCTTGAAAGAGTTAAAAAGTCATTCAACTTTAATAGTGATTTCTTGAAGAGTTAAAAAATTATTCAACTTTAATGACTTCACACTTATAGAATAATAATTAATTAATTAATAATAATAATAATATGATAATGATAATTAAAAAGTTAAAGGGCATTTTCGCAATCCAACTTTAGACTAAGCACCTTCCCACTTATAATATAACTAGTAGAGAAAATAGAATCAGAAACAGATTAGAAACAATATACAAAATATTTTTCTCAAAGAAAAAAATCGAGTCCACTGAATTCACAGTATGTGTCCCCCTTAAGGAAATTATTCCCATCAAGTACCCGAGTTAATGGAATATATCCTCCCAGGATAGAACGATCTTATTCACCAGTGTATCGGTACCTAAAATCACGATGTCAGCAAACCACTCAACGACAGTAAAGTACACTTAGAATACTAGATTTAGTAGTAGAAGAAGAAGTCAGAAAATTCATTCTCTTAAAATGAGAGGAAATCCCTTTATTTATAGACAACAAAAGTTAGTATGAACAAATGTTTATTGTGCCTTATCAGAAATGTCACAACCCCTTGAAAAAGGTCACAATATTTCAGAATGGTCACAACCTTTCATAAAAGTCACAACATTTAATAAAAGTCACAATTTTTCATAAAAATCGCGACTCTTCATAAAATCACAATTTTTTCATAAAAATCACAACTTTTCATAAAAGTTGCAACTCTTCATTTTCCATTCACGCCTTTTAAAACCCAACAAGTTTCATGAGTAAAAGTTCAAAATTTCACCACATTTTGTTGGATTTTCACAAAAAGGAAGCTCTTAAATTACTCCAACGTTGTGTGTTGGAATTTCACTAATAAGAAATCTAAACCTCATCACCCGATACTGGAGTTTCACTTAAAAAAGACATTTTCAAACTCTAACCCTATGTGCTGGAATTTCAATTGTAAAAGTTTCTAGTATAATGTTAGCGAATTTTTTCGTCTTTAGCTACGGTTATTCTTATTAATTATTATTTTTTATTAAAATTCAACTATTTCTTACTTACAAAACAAATGGTGATCAAACTTTAAATATCAGCCTAAAAGTCCAATTTTACACTTTAACACCTGATAAACTTATTTAATGGCCCATACTCCTACCAACGCCGGCCCGCTCTAACAACTCTGATCCAAATGGCCACACGATAATATCCAGAAGTCCAATTCAAATATTTGGGCTGATATTGTATCTCCTACACAGCTACACTTGAACTTGGACTAAATTCACCAGCAATCTGAGCTTAAGGTAAATGTGGCGGGAGAGTGCAAATCTTCCCTCCATGACTGAAGAGATCAAGTATTCTTGCTAGACTTCGAGTGAAACCCTAGAATGGATTCCTGCAACTATCAACTTCATATCATTTAGTGGCGTCTTTAGTTGCCACTAATATACTCACTCTTTAGCGGCGACCATTATAGCATTTAGTAGCGATTTTAGTTGCCACTAATGCTCCTTTTTTAGTAGCGACTCCTATATCATTTTGTGGCGGTTATGTTGCCACTAATATAGCATTTTTGCGGCGACTCATATATCATTTAGTAGCGATTTTAGTTGCCACTAATATTCCCTCTTTCGACCCTTATAGTCATTTAGTGGCGGTTTTAGTTGCCACTAATATTCCATCTTTAGCGACGACACCTATATCATTTAGTGGCGGTTTTAGTTGCCACTAATACTTACTCTTTAGTGGCGACCCTTATATCATTTAGTGGTGGTTTTGTTGCCATTAATACTCCCTTTTTAGCGGCGACCCCTAAATCATTAGTGGCGGTTTTAATTGCCACTAATACAATCTCTTCTTTAGCGGCAACCCTTATATCATTTAGTAGCTATTTTAGTTGCCACTATGTCATGCCCCGAGCCTACACCCTGGACGTGGCTGGCACTTGAAGACCATTGATGGTCCCCAAGCGAACCCTTGGCCTGGCTTTCTTAACTTAGCAGAAAACTCAATGCAATGCAAGGTTTTAAAACAACCTGACTGAAATAAATCTGGCCAAAAAGGCAACTCGAGTCTCAAAATAGAATATTTACATATATACATAGATGAGAGACTCCAAACTAACTGACTGACTGTCTATGAAGCCTCTAAAATACTGAGATGGATGTTGGGACAGACCCCACGACATCCTAATAAAACAAAACTTGAGAGAACAAAATAATCGAGTCCTACGGAATGCAAAGAGGCTCACCACTGACTCTGAAGTACTCAACTGGATCAACGGCGAACAGGATGCTGGCCCTGGGTACCTGTGTTTGCATCATAATAAGATGTAGGCCAACTGGCATCAGTACATTGAATGTACGAGTATGCGAGCTGGAAATCTAACCCATAACTTAAGCTTGGAAGGAGTACAAAGGAACTCTTACCTTGGCTCTGTTCAACTTATGAATAACTGAACTCAATATATAAAGCAATAAGACATATGCAATATATAAAGCTTGTAAAATAGTGTAAACAACTTAGTTCGTTAAGGATAAAATGATAACAAACTCAACTTTACTTATATAAAAGTAGTATAACTTTAGTGGGAGATTCTTTAACCGACAATCACCACCATGAGCCCTAGTGGTGATACAACGTTTTACCTCACGTTGCCCAAGGACCATCCTATACCTTGCCGTGATATAGGAAGCTAACTTTACTAAGTGGATCCACTAGCTTTATCTTACGGGTTCATCTAAAAAGTTTGACCTGTTAACTCCCATGTTGGCGCATGGTTCTTATGGAGAGTTGAGTTTATATGAACTCGTGTCCCCAATTCGGTGCTCAAGACTACTCCCAAAAATACTTAGCTCATAAGTGTTTTAAACACATATTTCTTTATTTGAGATAATTACTCAAAACTTTGCCCGAAGGCTCACTTGGAATCAATGTTCCTTTTTCTTGAAAACTAGCCCAAAGGCTCTTTTGGAATCATAGTTCCTTTCTTACTCAAATGTAAAAACATTTAGAAACTTCTTTGGGAATACATAGTTCCCTAATACTTTTGAGAAATGAACTCAACTTTAAACTCTTTACTCAACTTGAAACTCTTGACTTAACTTGAAACTCTTGACTCTTTACTCCTTACTCGACTTGAAACTTGAGCCTTAAAATGAAGTTAAAACATTCAATGAAGACTCTTGAACAACTTTAAAGGCTTACCTTGACTCACTTCTTTAACTTCTAAACTCAACTCTTAACTTCACTTGACTTGGAAACTAACTCTCCTTGAATTGGAAACATGAATTCAAGGTGTTTGATCACGTGTTATGGATGAGTTCTTGACGCTTAAACGTACCTTGGAGTGTTGGAAACAACTATGAAACATAGGTACAACACCTAGGAACATGTATGAAAAAGTGGGGAAGGAATAGGAAAACTTGGCGCTCTGAGAGGCGCGGAGCGCCAGACCTCAAACTTCAGAGAGGTCTGGTTGGGGCTCTGGTAGGGGCGGCTCCCCAAGGGCTGGACCTCATAGTCCCTCTTGGGGTGCGCTGGGTGGCGCGACGCCCCAGCCCTTTTACCAGAAAACTTGACTTTTCTTCTTAGTTTTCTCCAACTCTAAACCTTCTACACATCAAAGTTTCTAGCCCCAAACACTTAAAATCATAAACCTCTCAACATACAATAGATTCAACTCAAAACACCACCGGAAACATCCACTAAACCAACAAGAACTTCAACACAACACAACTACAACTTCAACCAACATCATCACAAGATTTCAACAAACACAACTAAATCTTTTCTCGAAATTAAATGATCTTGGCGTGTGGGGGAAAGAACCAACCCAACACTATGAACTCACATACCTTAATAGGGATCACCTCTGAAGAAAACCACGACGATCTTTACGAAGTTTGCTTCTTCTTCTCCTTTCTCTCCTTTTCTCTCAAGAACCCTAACTCTTACTCTTTTTAAAAAGGGAAAAACTGATAAAAATCAGTCTTACACCTTAATATATATCCAAAGACAAGGCTAGGTAAAAGACCAAAATACCCTTACAATTCCCGGACTGATTCCCTGCCAACTGCCCAACTTTCAAAGGGCTTAATTCGCTCATACGAACTCGGAAATGAGCAAACTCAGCGGCGTTGGAAAGATCATTCCACGGACTTTGCAAACATAACTGGAACTACACCTAGATCATCCTGAGCTAGGAGTTATAACTGTTCAAAGTTGGCCAAAAATTCATTATTTTCCATACTTAGCCAAATTTCCAGATTTTTTTATTTCCTTCCAAAAATGACTATTTCCTATTCTAAGCCTCTTCATAGTTATTTCAAATTGTCGGATGTTACATACTAATACTCCCTCTTTAGCAATGACCCCTATATCATTTAATGGCGGTTTTAGTTGCCACTAATAGTCCCTTTTTAGCGGCGACCCCTATATCACTTAGTGGCGGTTTTAATTGCCATTAATACTCTCTTCTTTAGCGGCGACCCTTATATCATTTAGTGGTGGTTTTCGTTGCCACAAATACTCCCTCTTTAGCGGCGACCCTTATATCATATAGTGGTGGTTTTAGTTGCCACTAATGCTCCCTTTTTAGCAGCGACCCTTATATTATTTAGTGGCTGTTTTAGTTGTCACGAATACACCTATCATTTTGTGGCGGTTATGCTTGCCACTAATACTCCCTTTTAGTGGTGACCCTTATATTATTTTGACTATGTGATTGAATAACATAAATATTTCAGTCCAAATTTATAGAATCCTATAAAGTATATGAAAAGTAGAGCTGTCAAAATGGGCTGACTCAATCCAACCCAACCCAACTAGAGAGTTAAATGGGTTGGGACGGGCTGGCCCTTTTAATAAAGGGCCGATAAAATAGCAGCCCAACCCAGCCCTAAGCGGGCCACGGGTTGACCCTTCAACCAGAAAACGGACAACATTTTCCTCTTAGAAAGGATACGAACGTCGATGTCCGATGGACACGACATCAATAGTTCAATACATACATAAATTCATACATGAATTACACATACTTCAGTGAATATTTACAAAACAAATACATAATAGCCAAGATACAACATTCATAAGATTCATCCGAGAAAAAAAACATTACATGATCATTATTTTCATAAACAAGAGAATAAAGGAGAAGTGAAAAATTAGGCATAAAAACAAAAGTAAAGGAGGTCAAAGATTCATAGTTATAGTTGAGCAATGAACTTGGGCTAATAAGAAAATTTAGTGTGCTAATGACCCTAAAATGTAAAAGATATGTAAAAAGTATAGTCTTGATTTTATATTGATATTTTAAAAAAATTTATTGATAAAATCTTTACAAATAAAACACTACTAAAAATATATATAAAAAATATTTTAAAAATTAATAGCCCACGGGCTGGTCTCTGAGGCTTGCGGGTTGGCCCTACGAGGCTACGGGCCAAACAAGGCTGGGCTAAAAAGCCTCGTTCCTAAATGGGCCAAAAGAATTAAGCCCAACCCCACTTAATTCAAGGGTTGGGTTGGGTTGGGCCGGCCTCGCGGGCCAAGCCCATTTTGACGGCTCTAATGAAAAGACATGATATTATTCCATGGAAGATGAGAGGAATTAAACATTTTAATTGAACTAATTATAGGTAAAGATAGAGCAGAAAATTTAATTCATTAACTTTAAAAATTAAATTCATAGACTTCTAAACAATTTACATTGAATCTGATTGTAGAAAGTTGTTCCATATTCCCACATTTATTGAAAATTTCAATCTCTTCTTAATTTAATTTTAAAAGTTAATGAATTAAATTTTATGCTCTATCTTTTTTATATTTATTTTAATAGTGATTGACCTTTTAAATTTCCATGTGACTTTTCATATATATATATATATTAAATGTAATTATCTTTTTAAACTTTTCAACTTTTAAATTAAGAGTAATTAAGACTATATAATAAATTAGAAATTTATTTACTAATACTTAATTAATTAGATTATGATTTAGTATAGGGACAAAATAGTAATCTAACTTTTGCCTAAAATTATTTCCACTTATAGTATAATATGATATATATATATATACACTTTTACATGCTCCAAATGGTTAGAGAGTCAAAGGTATGTCTACCAAATATATATTTATGCACAATATACTAAATTTACACTTATTTTTAGTGTGGATGCAAAATCCAACAATTGCAAGAACAGAAAATTCATTTGAGTTTGTCTGTGTGGATTTATGGAACCATTCAAACCAGATACATGAAATAAATCATGTCAAATTCCTATTACAGTTTAAAGTTGTATAAATTGTTATTAAAACTCTATTACATTTCAGAAATCAACATGAATTTTATGCTAAATTTATATGATTATAAACATATTTAACACAACTTTTATACATAAATCATGAGCGAGATTTGATCTGTGATTCTTTCCATAAATCTACCATGAACTTTATACACGTTTATACTGATTTTAGACAGTTATTATACACAAAATTGTAACCAAAATTCTGAGTCTTGAGCGAGATATACATATTTTATATGGATCCTATACAGTTTCCATACATGAAAATTGTGACAAAACTCTAAAAGTAGCGAGATATACACATTTCAAAAAAAATAAAATCTAAGTGATGTTTGTTTGTTTTAAATTTTAGCAGCTACCATTTGAGAAGGAAAGAAGAAGAATCGGGAACCTTATTGATGATTTCTTGAGTGGCTTGAAGCAAGTAAAGAATGCTTCAAAATCGGATGACATTGAAAAGCTAAGAATGGATCTGAGATTTCTAAGAACATTTGTCCTGTTTGGGAATTCGAGCTTGTATGACTTTAATACCAGGATGTCCCTGAATATAAAAAAGTCACTTTTCGATCAAGATAAATATAAAGAAATCGAAGCTACATACGGCATGGGTAGTCTTAGGCAAGACCTGTTGATGGAAATCGAATGTTATATGAGATTGGGGATTGATTATTTAGACACCATGACAGAGGACAAAATATTTGAATACATGTTCAGACACCTCCATGATCTACCAATGTATTGTTCTAAATTGCTTCTCCCCCTCATGACTGACTTCAAGATTCTTCGGCAAGTATTCAGACATCTCACACATTTCTATCCTATCCTCAAGGCCAACAAAACAACTACTCAATATCTCTATCCTCGCTACCAAATGACACTTAATAGAGTAACACAATTCTGTTTTGATCTTTGGTCTGGACCGTGTAGACGAGATGATAGTAATGACGAGGAGCATGTATCTCCTTATTATTATGATATTCCTGATGATTGCTTTGACAATGAGTGTGGCGTTTCTCAATGCTCTTCCAAGATCACTTCTCTACTTATCGACATAATCCCTCTAGAGCTGGAGGTTCAATACATTTGTACTTCTAAGCTCATAAAAGAATCAACGTCAACTGAACTAAAAGTGTTTGTTAAGCAAATTCTAAAAGCATCGCCAAGGATTCTTCAAAATTATCTCATTCTTCTCCAAGACCGCATGGCAGATGTAGTACCTGTCAATTGCGCTCCAACTCAAAGCATTATTCTCATGATGGAGTTCCTATTGATATTTCTCACCGATATACCAAAGCGATTTATCCATCGTGACAGATTGAATGATATGTTGGTACATGTCGGACTACTTACAAGGAAAATATCTATTCTGGTCAGCAAGCTGTTGGAGAAGAGCTCTGAGAATAATATCAATGAAGCGGACTTTTTAGCTCCAGACTTGTTGCAAGAAATTGAACAAATGAAGGGAGATATCAAACAGATTTTTTTGAAAGCACCAGAGTCATCTCAACTTCGCTTTCCTATGGATGATGGTTTCCTATTCATGAATCTTCTACTCAGACATTTGAATGATTTGCTCATTTCCAATGTCTATTCAGTTTCTCTGATAAAGAAAGAAATAGGGATGGTGAAAGAAAACCTTGAATTCCTAAGATCATCTTTCGGGAAAGTCAGGCAAACATTGGATGACAATAGTGGAGTAGTTAAAGATTGTTGGGTGCGTGCTTTAGATGTGTCATATGAGGCAAAACATGTCATTAATTCCATTCTTGTCAGAGATAAAGCTCTCTCGCATCTCATCTTCTCACTTCCGAATGTCATTGATAAGATCAATCTTATCGTGGCAGAAGTCACCAGTTTACAGCTGGAGGATAACAATGGGGATCACCTCCTTGATGCAAAGTCTTCCGAAGAGACAATTGAGTCAACCTCGTCATCTTTTGTTGAGGTAACAGTAGGTCATGAGGAAGAAGAAGCCCGGATCATCGGCCAGCTCCTTGATGAACATGAATCCGAGCTTGATGTCATTTCGATTGTCGGAATGCCAGGACTCGGTAAAACTACTCTGGCCAACAAAGTGTATAAAAATACATTAGTTGCTACTCATTTCAATGTCCGTGCTTGGTGCACTGTTTCACAAAAGTATAACAAGTCAAAGGTGCTGCGGGAGATTCTTCAGCAAGTAACTGTCTCGGAAAAAAAAGAAAGTGAGGATGACCTTGCTGAAAATCTACGAAGAGCACTACTCGATAAAAGGTACCTTATCGTCTTGGATGATGTGTGGGATATTGCAACAGGGGAGATGTTAATAGCATGTTTTCCAAAGGTTAAGAGAGGAAATAGAATTATCTTAACTAGCCGAAGTATTAAGGTAGGTTTGCAAGTTAAATGCCATAGTGATCCTCTCCTCCTTCAACTTTTAACACCTGAAAAAAGTTGGGATCTATTCGAAAAAAGGGTATTTGGAGAACAAGGAAGCTGCCCTGCTGAACTGTCAGAAGTTGGACACCAAATAGTTGAGAAATGTCAAGGGCTTCCTTTGGCTGTTGTTTTGATTGCTGGAGTAATTGTAAGAGGAAAGAAAAAGGAAAAAGATTTTTGGCTTAAGATGCAACATAATCTGGATTCCTTTATTTCTGCTAACAACAATTTGCAGATGATGAAGGTTATGCAATTAAGTTATGACCATTTACCATACCACCTGAAGCCGTTGTTGCTTTACTTTGGAAGATCTCAAAAGAGCAAACGAACTCCAGTCTCTACGTTGATGCAGTTGTGGATGGCGGAAGGGTTTGTGGATCATGATATCAGTTCCAAGAGTAGTTTAGAGGAAGCAACTCAAAGTTACTTAGATGCTTTAATTTCCAGTAGTCTGATTAAGATGGCTCATATCCCGTGCGAGAGTAGTGAGCCTTTTTCTGTTATGATCAAGGTTTGCTATGTGCATGATGTTGTGCATGATTTTTGTTTAGTAAGATCCAAAAAGGAACAGTTTTTCAAGTTAATGAATTCAGGTGCTCGATTTCATGCTTCGGATTTCCTAAAACGTAGTCTAACCATTCATACAGACGATGGCCAACTCCACAAAAAATGTGTTTTGTTCAATTCTAATAAGTTTTCAGGTGTTAGTAAGAATCTCATATCTTTGACAGTGAGCAGTTCGCTTGCTAACTCGAGGTATATCTGTCACACAAGACACTTGAGACTTGTTAGAGTGTTGATAGTGGATAACATTATTCTGGGAGAGTCTTTAACGGATGAAATAGGGTCCCTATTTCATTTGAGGTTCTTAAGCATTCATACTGATATTAAAGCTATCCCAGTGTCGTGGGTGAACCTCCAGAATCTGGAAACTCTGTTGATCAATATGGAAAATTCCTCCATCGTATTACTGCCTAGAATATTCAAACTGTCAAAGCTGAAACATGTGAGTATTAACGTGAGTTCTTTCTTTGGAGTGGGCGCGGCGGACCCAAGAAGAATATTGGAAGCTGAGAATTCAAAGTTGACAACTTTATCAAGAGTTTTTCTCTCATGTTCTGAATGCATCGGATGTTGCTCTGGAGAAGTTCCCAAATCTTCAGCACCTTAATTGCATCATCAACGAACCAACAGATCCACCTACACACCGCAATTGGTTTCCCAAGTTTGATGTCCTTAATAAACTTGAATCACTCGTTGCACTATACGGACCATTGTATACTTATGGTTTCCCCAATGAATATCACTTCCCTAGCAGCTTGAAAGAGTTACGGTTGTATGGTTTTATCATGATAGCTGATTTGTTGTCAGCAATCACGGCATTGCCTCAGCTTGAATTACTGGAGATTATGGAGTCTAATTTCGTGGAGGATAAGTGGGATGCAAGTGAGGACATGTATCAAAGTCTTAAGACTTTGACATTGGGAATGGTCAACCTTTCAGAATGGGAAGTTGATAGGGGAACTTTTCCCAAGCTTGAGGAATTAATACTAGAAAATTGTTATGAGCTTACGGAGATCCCCTGTGCATTTGGGGATATAGATACTTTAAAGTCCATTCGTGTGGTTCATAGTATCCGTGAAATTGGAGATTCAGCCATGGAGATTAAGAAAGATGTAGCAGCTTACACAGGAGAGGACAGACTTAACGTCGATATATCAGATGTGTATGAATAAGAAGCTGAAGAAGAGGTAATTAATTTCTTACATGTTCATTCGTTTTAATTATTTAATCGTGTGTTTGTTTTCATGTCATCATCCTGTATACATCTTTGAGTTCAATTTTTACTAAACGGTATAAGCACTTTCTGTTGAATGGCAATACAAGCCTGTCGTAGCCTCTGTTTTCTGGAATGCTGAAATAGAAAAAACGTTACAAGAAAGGCCTCAGTTGTCATCTATACCCTCCAACTTTGGTTGAACAAGTAGACACACGCTTTCTACGTGGCGTCATTTTTGGAATTTTGCATCCTACACGTATGTGTATTTGTTCATTTTTTTACAAGTTTAAGTGTCTATGGGACATAAATGCGAGGTGTAGTCAAGTTAAAAAACATATTTATGTATTATGGAGAGTATCAATGCATTTTCATCTGATTACTAGTGTTTCTTTCATGTATTGCTCCGCCTCATTAGTAATTTGTTTTATTTGCAGTTAAGCCTTGGAAATTTAGACATTGCAGATTGCTATTAGGATAGTGAGACGGTACGCAATGCGAAATGTTTTGAACTTGGTTTAGAGATCGAAGAAGATTGTTGGATAATGTCAACCACGAGAGGCTGGAATGTCCCTTGCTTGGTGGAATTAGTTAAGAAATAAAGTTGTCTTTGCTATTAGCTATATATTTTGGCATGATAGAGCACTCTTCTTTCTCATTTGCTTTTTTATTTCGTCTACAATGTCATAGTTGAGTTGGGATAATATTCATTAACTCCTTGCTTTTTCATTGTTAAAATAATTTTATGGAAGATTTTTTACTTCTTTTTGGCAATTCTCGTATGTGCAAAGTATTCAAATACGTGAAAAAGAAATACGTTAATTATTTCGTAACGCTGAAATTAAAACTTTTAGGAAATCTTGTGGGACTCTACACAAGGTATCTAAAATGAACAAAATTCAATTAAGATGTCAACTTTAAGGGACCACCGATGGATTCAGCATCAGAATATTTGTCCCTTTCATTCCATACATGCTCATTCATTTTTTAGAAGTGCAAAAACGTTGGACCTAATGTGAACATTTAATTAGCCTAATCAAAGTCTACATCTGAAACTGATTAGTTTAAGTTTATAATAAAGGATATAACGTGAACATTCAATTATTTTGAATTATTAATACCAAGTGAAAAAGCATTTGGCAGTTGACATTTAAAAGACAATTGAATTAAAAAATTTCATGATTAAACACATTAATATTTAATTAAAATAAAAATATATTTCAAAATAAATAATATCTTTTATTACCAAATGGGTCCTTTATTTATTGGCAGATCCACATTTTCCGCCTGTTTAATTGATTAATAATGAATAGATTCTTGGTAAGGTGGCCAACTTGATTAAATTTTTGGTTATTTGGTATTTCAAATGATAAAAATTACGGGAATTCGTTTTTAATAAATATCGGGAGAATAGATTTTGCAAGTCGCTTACATATTTATATAAAATTTAATGATCTTTTTATAAGATATTTTTATTGTTAAGTAACCAACAAATCTCATTTCCTCTAGTTTGAAAGAGGATAGCTTGGAAGTAAAGAAAAAAGGTATTGTAATATTTCTCTAGTTTACTCTTTCTTATTTCATTTTATTACATGCATGTATTTTAGTGATTTGAAAGAAATATTTGGACTCAAAGGAATTAAGTAGAGTAATATCTCCTTTTTGTTTTTACATTTGCTTATTTGTGGATTATATACATAATAAGAACTAGAAAAACAGTTTATATTTTGGACTTGATAATTATAAAATTTATATATGTTGGATTTACAAAATGATCTAATACTTGAGCATTTTTTTAACTCATCTCTAGAAGCTTTTTCGCATTTTTTGTTTTGTTTTGACCATACAAGCAACTCTCTCTTGTCGATTATTATTCTTCAATACATAGAAGTTGAAAGAATTTATTTCCTGGCATCAAGATCGGCCTCTGATCCTTTTTTTTCTTTCCGCTATAAACTGTTTTTTCAATTTTTTCTTGTCAAAAATATTAGAGAACATATTTATCCTTATTAAATATTCATATGATTCATTGAAAAATCAGTTCCCTAGTAATTGAAGGTTGGAGATTTAATTCAGCATAAATGGAAACAGGAGAATCAGGAACAAGCAAGTCATCGGTATGTCTATCAATTTTTCTAGCAATTATTAGTTTTACATATTTTGTAACAATATTATTAAGGTCCAAACATAACATAACTATTCATCTATCTATGAAGCCTCGAAACATAACTGAATAGTGTAAATCGGGACAAAAAACAAAACTTCCTAAAATATGTAGACTAATTCCTAGAAGCAGAGATGGGTTCACTAATATCAGAAGATATGGAAACTAACAAGCGGCCTGATCATGTATCTACATACCTCTGCATCAATAAAAAGATATGCAGCGCCCCCAACAAAAGGGATGTAAGTACATATGAAATAGCGGAATGAAACAATAATGTACAGATCAAATCAATAGAAGCAACTAACATAGTCAAAATCATAACAACCAAAACTCAAGACAATTCAAAGTAATTCAATAAGTTTTCTTCTATAAAAAATTTATCCTTTCCATACTCCTCCTTTCTAGCTTCTTTTTTTTTAGTTGAATCTTCCAATCCTAGTTAATGATCTTGGGCTAGCAGAAGATTTTTCGAATTATCTTGGGCTAAAATGTTAGTCTAGTAAGTGATGTATTTTTTCTGTTTGTTAGCAGCTGCCATTTGAGGAAGAAAGACGGAGAATCAGGAGTCTTATTGATGGTTTCTTGAATCGCTTGAAGAAAATACAGAATGAAGAAGAAGAATTCATTGCTTCAAAATTGGATATCGTTGAAAAGCTAAGAATGGATTTGAGATTCCTAAGAACATTTGTCCTGTTTGGGGATTCGAGTTTGGATGACTTTTATGACAAGATGGCGCTGAATATTTTCATGTTCGAAGAACTGGCTTGGTCACTTTTCTATGAAGATGAATTTATACTGAGTAAAAGTATGACCAAATACAACATGGTTCGTCTTATGCATTTCTTGGTGGATGAAATGACGAGTTATTTGAGTTTGAAGAATATAGGGATGATGACAGAGATTGAAAAAATGTTTGAATATCTCTTCAGACACCTCCATGATCTACCGAAGTACTGTGCTAAATTCCTTCTTCCCCTGATGAGTGACTACAAGATTCTTCGGCAAGTATGCAGACATCTGATGGATTTTTATCCTATCCTCGCAGCCAACAGAACAAGTACTGAATATCTCTATCCTCGGTACCAAATGACAGTTCAGAGAATAACACAATTCTGTTTAGATCTTTGGACTGGAAAGTATAAAGAATATACTAAATATGGCGATGATTATGACGTCTCTCAATGCTCTTCCAAGATCACTTCTCTACTCATCGACATAATCCCGCTCGAGCTGGAGGTTTTATACATTTCTACTTCTAAGCTCATCAAAGAATCAAGGTCAACTCAACTAGAAGGATTTATTAAGCAAATCCTAAAAGCATCTCCAAGGATCCTTCAAAATTATCTCATTCATCTCCAACGACGCATGGAAGGTGCAGTAGCTGTAAATTACGCTCCAACTCAAAGCATTTATGTCATGACACTAGTGGAGTAGTTAAAGATTGTTGGTTGCATGCTTTAGAGGTGGCATATGAGGCAGAACATGTCATTAATTCCATTCTTGTCAGAGATAAAGCTCTCTCGCATTTAATCTTCTCACTTCCGAATGACACTGATAAGATCAAGCTTATTGTGGCACAAGTCACCGGTTTACAGCTGGAGGATAAGAATGGGGATGAACCCCTTGATGCAAAGTCTTCCAATGAGCCAATTGAGTTAACCTCATCATCTTTTGTTGAGGTAACAGTAGGTCATGAGGAAGATGAAGCCCGGATCATTGGCCAGCTCCTTGAGGAACATGAATCCGAGCTTGATGTCATTTCCATTGTCGGAATGCCAGGACTCGGTAAAACTACTCCTGCCAATATGTAAAAGCTATCCCAGTGTTGTGGTTGAACCTCCAGAATCTGGAAACTCTGATCATCAAAACGAGATTTTCCATCATTGTTTTACTGCCCAGAATATTAAAACTGTCAAAGCTGAAACATGTGAAAATTAACGTTTGTTCTTTCTTTGAAGAGGAAGAGGACGCAGACGAAAGTAGAATATTGGAAGGTGAGATTTCAAAGATGACAAATTTATCCCATGTTGAGATCTTATATTCTGAAAGCACGAATGATGCTCTGAAGAAGTTCCCAAATCTTGAGCACCTTGAGTGCACCATCAGGATACCTGAGGATCCTCCTACACACGGCGATTGGTTTCCCAAGTTTGATGTCCTTAACAAACTTGAATCACTCTTTGTACAATACCCATGGAAAGGTTATGTTTATCCCAATGAATATCACTTCCCTAGCAGCTTGAAAGGGTTGCGATTGTATAATTTTGTCATGAGACCAGATTTGTTGTCAGCAATCACGGAATTGCCTCAGCTTATAATTCTGGAGATTGCCGCTTCTAATTTCTTGGAGTATAAGTGGGATGCAAGTGAGGACATGTATCAAAGTCTTAAGACTTTGACATTGCGAATGGTCGACCTTTCAGAATGGGAAGTTGATAGGGAAACTTTTCCGAAGCTTGAGGAATTAATACTAGAATATTGTTTCATGCTTACGGAGATTCCTTATGCATTTGGGGATATAGACACTTTAAAGTCCATTCGCGTGGCTCATAGTAACAGTGATATTGGAGATTCAGCCATGGAGATTAAGAAAGATGTGGCAGCTTACACAGGAGAGGACAGACTTCATGTCCATATATCATAGTGCATTTTTAGGTTACGGAGAAGAGGGTGAAGAAGAGGATGAAGAAGAGGTAATTAATTTCTTACATCTTCACTCCTACCCAATTCAGTTAATATATGTAATTGTGTGTTTGTTTTCATATCATCATCATGTATACATCTTTGAGTTCAATTTTAACTAAACGGTATAAGCACTTTCTGTTGGATGGCAATACAAGCCTGTCGTACCCTCTGTTTTCTGAAATACTGAAATAGAAAAACCGCCTCAATTGGCATCTATGCCCTCCAACTTTGGTTGAACAAGTAGACACGTGTTTTCTATGTTGCATCATTTGTGGAATTTCGCATCCTACACGTGTATATTTGTTCAATTTTATACAAGTTTAAGTGTCTACAGAGCATAGATGCAAGTGTAGTCAAGTTAAATCACATATTTATGTATTATGGAGAGTATTAATGCATTTGCAGTCTCAGTTCATCTTCTTACTAGTTTTATTTTCCTTGGTGGTTCTGGAGACGTTTTAAATTAATATTTTGAGTGTTTTCTTTCATGTAAACGGAGTATTGCTTCGCCTCATTGGTAATTTGTTTTTATTTGCAGTTCAGCGTTGGAAATTTAGACATTGCAGATGGCTAGTACGACAGTGAGATGGTACGCAAGGCGAGGTGATTTGAACTTGGTTTAGAGATCGAAGGAGATTGTTGGGTAATGCCAACATCTTGCTTATGGCAAGGCCACGAGAGGCTGGAGTGGCCCTTGCTTGGTGGAGTTAATTAAGAAATAAAGTTACGTCTTTGCTATCAGCTATATCTTTTGGCATGATAGAGCAACTCTTCTTTCTCATTTGCTTTTTTATTTTGTCTACAATGTTATAGTTGATGTTGGTTTAACTCCTTGTTTTTTCATTGTTAAAACAGTTTTATTGCCCTTTCAAAGATCATTAGCAGTTTACTAGATGATATTTTTGTCCACCTTACTTGACTTGGCAATGTTTTTTTAAGCCAAACCCATTATAACCATTTTATTAATCCAACCTACTACAACAAAAATTATACCATGTAACCTAATATGCAATATCATGCAAAATTATAGTACTATACATAATGTGTCAATCTTGTATAATACTAGTATATAAAAGGTGCATGCTTATACACAAATAGGGGCTAAACCTGGTATAATGTCATAGTCTCTCAATCTGGTTTCAATTTATTTGTTTGATTTTGATTTGACAAAGAATTTAAGAAAGTAAAAAAGATTTTACAATTTTGAAGTTTTTAACTAAAAATGTGTAGAATATACCAAAATGTCACTTAATCTCGTGTAAGGCTGGGCACCGGAACGGGTTGTACCGGTACCATTCCGGTCCGTTCCGGTCCGGTAGTATTCGGGACGGGATGGGATACGTTGAACCGGTACACGGAACGGAACGGTACCATGATTTGGTACCGGTATACCGGTACCGGTTCATTCCGGTTCCGTTCCGGTCCGGTCCGGTCCCGGTAAATCATTTTTAATTAAAATAAAAAATAATATTTTTGTCATTATTTACTTTTATTAGCATTTCTTTTTTGTTTATTTAATTTTTTAAAAATTACAAACTTAAGTTATTTAACTTACAAGTT
>JAJOOR010015750.1:0-22108 GCA_036250505.1 Solanum acaule | reverse complement strand
CTTTCTAATTTTAATAAATGCACGAAAAAATCTATTGCGACAAAAGGAATTATATTTGAACAAAAAATAGATTCGATTCTTAAGAACGACACTTATTTAAAAAATGAGAAAGTAAGTAGTAATATAATATATTTAATTTTGTAAGAAATAACATTTATGAAATAAATTTATCAAGTCAAATAAATAATTAAAAATCCTTTTGTATTCCTATAAAAATTCATAACATATATATATATTTATTATTATTATAATTATTACTATAGTTAAATGGGGAGAGCCAAAATTGGGTGTCAACAGTCGCACAAGTGTTCCATCAATGAATCATGTTTTGCTTTTAACTGATAGAGCTCTAAGTACAGCTCTTCTCCAAGATCTGTAACCTGTACCATAAAAAACTGCAGGTAATAGAGAGGATCCAGAACTCTATGATGGGTGTAAGTAAAAAGGACTGGCAAAATATATTCGAACTGATGTGGAATCAGCATGGAGATGAGAGGAACTCGAAGTAGGCTCAGCTTGGAGATCAACCATTTTTAGGATCGCGAATAGATTCAATCACTCGACAAACAAACAATAACAACACAAAAAATACAGATCCAATCGTGGTAATCGAATAAGAAGAACCTCCAGACAATAGAGAGGAGAATATCAAATGAAGATCGAAAATGGCAGAAACAATAAAGGAATTCACAATGCAATTCTTCAAGGGGGAAAAATTGAGCAACTACAAACAAAAGGAGCTCACAAATGGATTAGATGCAGAAGAGAACTTGTGAGCAATCTCTGAGCTCTGATACCATGATGAAATCAGCAACACAAGCTGAAAAGTGAATGAGAATTTACATTGATAAAAGCTAAGCTAACATGAAGGAAGCTAAAGCTAGAGAGAAGAATTGCATGAAGTTGTGTATTTGATTGAATTAATTATTCTTTACAAGATGATACATATATACAAAATGTAATTGGAACAATCTAGAAGGACAATCTAACTAACTTGATTCCTAATTGTGCAACACCTCTAACCAACTTCTAACTAACTGTAACCAACTAAAATACTTTAATTACATAATCTCAACGCAGACAGAGATTTAAAATAAAATATAATTCAAATTGTCAAGTGATAGATGCAAACAACAAAATTGAAAAAATGATTGTTTTATTTCTTACACCCACGTCCCTTTTTCTTTTTAAACTAATTTTTCCCTATGTTCCTTCATATCTATATATCAGAAATAAATAACTAATTAAAAATAAAATGGAAGTTAATGCCACATTAATCGGTTAACGTAATATGGAGAATTTTTTTTAGAAAAAGTGTTGAGCTGAGCGGCTGACGCCCCTGGGAGTGGGGTGGCTGGCTAGGCGGTTTGGATATCTAAGACCCTATATGGATTTGACACGCCCCTGAGTCACTCTTGCTAGCTCATAAGCTTACGCCCCTGGGAGTGGACTGTATGGTTGGACGGCCTCGGTTGATTGTCACTCTTTCTATCTGGGCTAAGAATTGATTGGTTCTTGGCTACTTGGGCTGGGAGCCCAATTGATGTTCTAGGTTTTGGATCTAAATTACTCTTCTTTCTGATAGACTTAGATATTCTGTGTACCTGTCGGGGCCATCGTGGTGCGTTTGAGTTTTTATTTAAATTTGTGCACGAGTGTACCTTCTGGGCTTTTGGAGGTCCCATTAGGTTTAGTTTAGTTGTACTTAGATTTACTTTCGGTATACTCACGTTTCTTCTTTCTTTTCCACTGACTTTTGTTGTGTCTAGACTCCATCTTATCAAATTATTTTTTCCTTTCTTGTTCGGTCGGCTTGTGATGCCTACTGAGTACCTTTATTTTGGTACTTATGCTACACTCTACATCTTTTCGTGATGCAGGTCCTAGTACCACTACTAGTGGTGATCGTTCGTGCCGTCTTTTGCAGTTGTAGATATCGAAGACGAGGGCGAGCACTTGGCGTCGTGAACTAGCCTGTCTCCTTCTATTCATATGTTAGCTTATCTTTTGCCTTTATGACGGGTTGTCGTGTTCTACTTTTGGGACTTGTATTTATCTTGTTAGACAACTATGTACTCGTGATTTCTAGGTTATAGGAGGGTTTCCTTTGTATTTGGTCTTTGGTCTTTGGTTTGCTTTCCATTTCTATATTTTCTCATTGTTACTATTATTTTCTGTTCGGTGATCTACCATTGTACTCACTACCTATCATTGTAGGTACTGACCGACTTACCCACTAGTGGGTTTCAGTAGGTGCCATCATGACTCGGAAAGTCAGGTTGTGACAACATGAATTTCAATTTTTAGTGTAAACCAGTTCCTTGAAGCTAATTTTTTTGGTTATAGCCTCTTAAGTTGATCAATTCACTATAAAAGTCCTCATAACTTCTACAATGTAAATTAAATAACACTTTTTCTTATAAGAATTTTACTGTCTAGTTATGCAATAATAGATTGTGAATGCAACTTATAAATTCAGTCAATCCAAAACTAAGCATGTATATATCCAAATAAACAACATGTGAGTGATACCAAATTGAAAGAGAACATATGAGCATAAATAGTTTTCACTAAATTAACAACGAAAGAAAAGATGTAAGAGGAGATGTGGTGAGCAATTTGTAATTTTAAAAAATATTATATAACAAGTTGTTTGCCTCAACAGGATTTAATGGTTCATATCTTGATGAATATTAAAATTTTGCAAAAGCAAGTGCAATTCCTAATAATTTTGAACTTGTGTGCTACCTTTAGGGATTGAAATCAAGCTCTCTTTATAAACTATAATTCTCAAACTCCCTGGATAACCATGTAATTTATATTCCTCGACTTTGTCAGAGTTTTTATTATATGAAATCACAAGTCCCCTTTTATCTTGAAGAAGCAATAAACGATCGTTCCAAACAGCCAACGGGGATTCAATAGGTGGACATCTAATTGTAAATTTCTTAATCCAAGAGTTCACATTATACTCTTCCATTATCCAAATATCAGTTATTTTTTGAACTGGACTGACTACTTACCCCTCGCGGGTCAGGGTAACAAATAAATGTTAAACACTCATCTAAGATTGCGAAGCAATGAACCTTCTCATCATACAAGGAACACGCTTCAGGCACTTGCATTACGCGAAAAACTTCAGTGCTTGAATCAAAACAAAGAATTACCACTAAATTTCTATGGGTATACCAATGAAAGATGCCCTTGTAATACATCTCCGCAAAAGGGTAGTTATAAGGCCAAGGAAACTCTTCTTCCCCAAAAGCTAATTCTCTCCACGAATCAACGCTAAAATCATAAACCTCCCCTATCCAATCCACCACACTAGGGTCATTGAATGGTTCTTCCCCTGAAATTTCTGAAATTCTAACTACCTTGAAGTTCATTTGGATCACGTCATAGCCAAATCCAACACCTCCAATAGCACGATAGAAAACACGAGGGCAAACAAAAGGACTTGTTGGGAGAAGGCGATATTTTCTTGTAGCTGGATTTAATATAACAAAGTTTACGTAATCTGTTAAAACAATCAAACCATGGCACGGACCATTGATTTGATGAAAGATCTACCATAACCGGTTGACAAATATGGCACGTCTAGATCACGAGTAATATAATCAAGATCATATTCACCATTAGGACTTCGGAGAAAAGACAATGTATTTGTAAATACATTTTGTTCTTTCAATGATCGCTTAAATAGAATGAATTCGTCTTTTGTTGAAGAGGTATAGTTATGATGAAGATTGATGAAACTGAACGATTGTATGAGATTGCACCAAGTTTTAGTAATACATTTGAATCGCGTAATAGATTTTATGGGGAGCTTGAAAATATATAAATCTCCACATCTTCTGATAATTTCTTAATTGTTCCATTCGTCATCTTGAATTTTTTGAAAGGTAATTTACATTGCACATCTCACACTATTTCTTTGTGTAATAACATGATTTTTTTTCTTTTTACCTTATTATCCGCACCATAAGTAACTCCCTATTAAAATTTGCATTTCTGTGGCTCTTAGGGTTGAACTGTGCAGTATTTTCTGTATCCCATAGAATTCTGATAAATGTCAAATGCATCACTATGCATGTCAATTCACTCGAGTGAATGATTGAAATGAATTCATATGACATTTTATTTTTATTAAAAACATAATTTTTTTAAGGATTAGTGTTGGTGTTTTCCTTTATTTTCTTATATAAATTATTTTACACATGGTAGAATGTGAAATAAAAATAGGGATATTAAATTGTACATAAATTAAACATTAGAATTACAAAGCTAACTTTCACGATAGTGAAGAAAACTTTATTTTTCTAAAAAAACATAAACAAATACTGTAAAATAAACACTGTATATATATTAAATGTGTGTAATGTATCAAACTGAATTTTCAACAAAAAAATCTTAAATTAATCTCCATATAACTTAACTCATCCATAACATTCATGCATATATTAATACTTGTTTCTTGATACATGTGATGTATGTGCATTTCATGCTAATAAGTACAAATATTTTAAAATTATATAAATAAAATTAGAATATGTGTACAATAGGTTAAACTAAATTTTTAAGGGGGAGATTAATGTAATAAAATTGATGATCAATGAGCTTATTCGACCGACTTGATTGTTGAAAATAAATTATTGGGTGTGGTTAAACCCTGCGAAGTTGAGTCTTAGTTATATAAGTACAATCCGTATGTTGATTAATTTTGATGTTATTTTGTTCAAACATATCATACAATTATGTCTTACCTAATACATACTTGTAGATCGAGATTGTTGGTATATATTTCATTCTACATGTGTAACACCTCGGAAATTGGTAAGTTGAATTGTAAACGAAAGTTTTGAATACTATTTAAGCATTTGATATTGTTGCATATATCTAAGTTGTAAAGCTTTATTGTTTTCAATGTATTTGCATGTTTTACATACAGTACATTTCATATCTTGACGTTTCGGCCTGGCGGGTCCAAAATTTTCACGAAGTGGGTTCAAAATTTTCCCTAAAAGAGCAACTTGCACATATAGCAAACATAAAAATCATATTTATATGTTATAGCTATAGTTTACATAATTGCGCTCCATAGCAAATTTTATGTTTGCTATGGAGCTTTTGATATGTATAATTCACTACAAACATCCAATTTTATACAAATTGTTCAGTTTTGTATAAATTCATTTATACATTGTAATTTGTATAATAAGATCTGTATTTGTATAAATATAAGTGTATAGGACGAAAATATATATATGTATTTGTATTTGTATATACACTTTTCTCTCGCTTTATACAAACACACGCATTTTATACATTTTATACCGAAATGTATAAAATGACTAATTATATACCGAAAATGGCTAATTGTATACCGAGATCAAATGGAAAAAAAAGGGGATGTTAAAATAAACTATGGATATAGCATTTAATTTGAATTAATAGTTTGTTATTTCATACAATATTTCCTAAAATAAAATAAACAATGCTGGAAGCGAGAATCGAACTCGAGTTGGCTAGACAAAATGAACCCTCTTCATCGCTAGGCTAAGCACCACACTTGTGCTAAATTGAGTCAAAATTTAATATATACCTATAAAATTTCAAAAACTGATATATATATATATACACGGTGTTATTTTTCTACAAAATGAGTTCATATGAACCCACTGTAGGTCCGCCCCTGAGTCTCAAGATCGACATAAAGTACTTCGTTGAGATCCTTTCCATTAGCTTTTGGTGAGACCTCCTTGCATTTGGAGGGCTCCAGTTCAGTTATTTATCTCACTATTTAGTAGACTGTTGGTGTTTTTAAAAGATGGGACAACAAAAATAATTGATTGAAATATCTCTCAATATTTTTATGAAGCATAATAAGGTTTTAAATAGTTAACTTGAAAACATAATCTACAGAAAATCTGCATAAAAAAAATTCAAAAAAGGCTAAACGATCTCAACAATTAAAACAACCTAACAAATATGTAAAATTAAAATTCATTATAAAGCTATTTAATTTATTATGCAAAAAAATTATTGGAGTAACGAAAACCAAATTCAACACTTTTCCTTTGCTTATAGATACTATAATTTAAGAAATATTCCTCCTCAATTTCTGCTTTGGCAGTTGATGCTAAATTATATATGTTCATTGTATTTTAACTTTAAAAATTTCTTATTTCTTCTTGTTCTTCTTTATACTTTGTGCTTAAAAAAACACCTTCAATAATTGTATCGTGTCTAAAATATCTTTTGAAAGTGCTTTAATCTGAACTTTTGTCGGATTTGCAAAATGTTGTTGTATGGATTTCTCTTCCATCACAACATCACATATCACATTGCTTTCAAAATATGATTTTATCCTCAAGGACCAAATTTGATAGTTTTCGTTCGTGAAAATTTGTGGGGCATTGAAAGAGAGATTATTGCTTGCAATTTTTTTAGGTTAAATTTTTTTGAAAAGAGCAAAGGTTGAAAATAGCCCTAACGGGTTAAAATGGATTGAAAAATAACCCTTGCGGGTTCAAAGTAGTCCTAACAGGTTAAAAATGATATGGTAGTTCTTTGGAAGAACTCACAGATCCCGTAAGATCAATAAAGCTCTTGATACCACCGTTGGTGTTTTTAAAAGTGGGGCAGCAAAAAGAATTAATTGAAATATCTGTCAATATTTTTATCAAGCATAATAGGGCTTTAAATATCCAACTTGAAAATATAGTCTGCAGAAAATCTGCATAACAAAAATTCGAAAAAGGTTAAATAATCTTGACAATTAAAAAAACCTAAAAAATATTTAAAATTCAAATTCATTTTAAAGCTAGGTAACTAATTATGGTAAAACATTACTGCAGTAACTAAAAGCAAATTCAACATAGACATTCTAGTGTATTATTCAGGTAGTGGTGGGTCTTTTCCAAACACCTATCTTAGTTCAATAGAGGTTTCATACATAAGTTAGTGAATCAGTTAAGTCTTGATTTTCAAATATCATAAACATTATTATTATGTTGATTCATACTTATATATCATACTTTTCATAAAGCATGTTAATTTAGAGGTGTGAATGTTTATCATTTTTAAAGCTTCTGCATAAGTGTATTCTTCCATTCTATAGTAAGCCAAGTCAAGGGTTCGCTTGAGAAAAGTAATGGTTTTCGAGTGTCGGTCACGCCTAGGGCAGAGACTGACTACAACAAAAATACCTTTTAGCGGCAATAAATATACACATTAACAAAGAGTATTAAAGCCTTTACCAGCATTAGTTAATTGTTATTGAATCCAATGTCGCTAAAGTCTTTAGGGACATATACAAAAAGTGCTAATTGTCACTAAAACTACATATTTAGTAACAATTAAGCTATTGTCATTAATTAATTGCCACTAAAGATCATTTTGAGGTAGTGACTCGGTGTGTGATACAATAGGAGCTATTTGATATCCATAATATAATAAGAAATCTCTTGCCCAAAATTGGGTAGCGAATGAATCCATCGTACCGATGCACGAAACAATCCAATTGACTCCACCAATAGGTAAAATAGTTCAATGAACTTGTACCAAAAGGTTGGGCACATTCCAAACTCAAACATTACCCAAAACAATCCTACACCATACTAACTCAAGAATACCAATTTCAAGAATAGAACGGGAAGATTAACAAGACTTACGATGTCACGACCCGAAAAGACGAATTATGATAGAACCTACCATAATCCAGTAATAGGTATGTCAATCTATATCCAAAAACGACAAGCAACATGCATATTGGATAGAAACAATAATCAACAAGAAATTTTAAACAAGAAAGAAAGGTACACTGTGGAAAAAAGAAGAACAATAACATATATACAAAAGACAGAAGTACAAGATCCAAACCCACGATCTGGTGGAAATCAGTACAAAATACTATACGAGTAAAAATCCCAAAAGTGGACAAAAAGTACATATTTGTCTGGAAGACAAAAGAGTATCCAACAACTATGTACAAAAAAAGATAGGCCGAACTAGGACGCCATCATCTAACCTTCAACTCTGAAGTCCTCCGCAACTGGCCTGAATCAATGCTGACGACTAGCGCTAGGATCTACATCAAGAAAACATATGCATAGTGTAGTATGAGTACCCAAAACAACAAGTACTCAGTAGGAATCATAGGCCGAGTGAACTTGAAAAGTAAAATTAATTTAAAAAGAGAGAAAGTAAAAGCAACTAGAGGTCAAGCGAGCGAAATGATAATGAACTACTAACTACAAAGCACACGAGTCCAGGAACGAATGAAAAGAACAACAAGAAACTAGGTATTAACCTAACTGGGCCCATGAGCCCATAAGGTACACTCTTGCACAATTGAAAGTAAATAACCCAAATGGACTCTTCTAAGCCTGATGGGTAGACCGAAGAGCTACAAATATTTATGAATGAGAACTAGTGAAATCCAAAACAAGGGAGTGCATAGTCCAGACCTCAAACCACAGCTAAGACATGTGAAGAACCTAATAGAACCATACCACCAGATCTCAACCTGACAAGGGTAATGTGTTTGAAACTCAGACTGTGACTGAAGACGAAGTGCCCGAACCTTGAACCGCGACTATAAGATCAGTGTGTCCACGACTTAAACCATGACTATAAGATCCGTCAGGGAAGGAATACATAACATAAGTCATCATAATAAGGGCTACCATGAATTAGGCACAACTTCATAGCTGCCAAAGCCACTCTAAGCTTAAGTCCAAGACCAATCCCAAAACAGTCGAACGAAGCCCGGTTCCACAATCGAAAACATTGGGGCCATATTATAAAGAGAGTTATGGATGAAAGGTAATGAGAGTTGAGTTTCCGCCTATCTGAGGCTCATATTATCAAACTCAAGTCTGTTATATCAATTTATACGGAACTAAGTCATCCGAAGTGACGTCTGAGTACCTAAAAGGCTTATTAACTGCAAAAGGCAAGTCTAAGGCAGTCAATAGTCTCTGTCTATGCTAAGGACAAGAAAAAGCTACAAATAATAACATGAATTCACAATCACAAGTTCAATCTAAAGATCGGTAAGTCGTAGCGTACCTCAAAGTTGAGCACACATGCTCCAGAATCACATTTCTATAGTTTCCCCTTCCGAAAGGCGTCCAATTATTTCCACACTATTAAAAGTACGAACACAACATCAATACAAACTTGTCGGCACCAAAATCATGGAATTGTGGGACCTGCATCGGAAATCCCAACATTGACTCTATTAATTGGTTCTAATTAGCTCAAGGAACTTGTTCCTAGAAAATGGACACAATCCGAGCTCGTAAAATAACCAATTCAGATCATGCAAACAAAAGAAGCCAATTCACCATTAAATCTCACAACAAAGAAGGAATGAGGGGAACTTACAGTTCAATACGCGTGAAAAACGAGCCAACCAAAGTGCCTAAGCAATCCTCTAACGAATTCGCATAAGAACACTGATTTCCTACAAAGAAACGAGTTCTCAAAGCTCCAAAATCAAATACAACATAAGAGAAAATAATCTGAAAAAACTAATTTAACTTCCTGTAAATGCCGCAAAAGCGGTCACTATGGCCGCTTAAGAAACATCGCAAAAGAGATGACTTTACCACTAAAGCGGTTTGGCCATGCAGACAGCCTACCGCTAAAGCGGTCGCCTGGTTTCTTAAGCAAAGTTAGGGTCGCTAAATCGGCTAGGCTTGAGCTGGTAGGTCTTGCTTAAGCGACACCCTGGCCGTTAAAGCAACTTCCGCTTAAGGCTGCTTGAGCATCTGCACTAACACAATGCACCAAAAAATTTAACGAAGTCCTAACAAACTCTGCTTCGGTGCTCAAGATTGGTTTGGATGCCCATGCACGCAAACAAAATATGTTATCTCACTAAATTTGGCATTCCAAACTCAAAGGAGATGTCGAAACTTCCAACTGAGGTTATCTCGATGAAAAGTGGGTCCCACACCCAAACTCCATTTAAAGTCAATACCCACAAGGTGGCTCGAAATGAGTTGAAAAGCCTCAAAATCCATACTAAAGGTCCTTTTGGACCAAACTCAACGTTTCAGAGCTAATGAAACCGTCAAAATTGCATGTTCAGGTCATCCACCTAAAGTTTTGACCAAAGTCAGCCATTCAAATTTCAAAAGCTCAAAAATATGAAAACTTGCACAAAAAGCAATCGAACGACCAAGTGATCGAACTGTCAATCCTAGCAAGTTATAAATGACTTATGATCACTATAGGAACGCTCTAAATGCCACAAATAATGGAATAAATAATGATGACCTAGAAGGTCATTACATACAAGTTTCGAAGTGAGATAATGCTCCCACGCTATTCCCAGCTCAACCACGACAATTCCCCAAATATGTCCCTTCTAATCGAGCTCAAAAGGGACTTCTTTTATGTGAAGAAAATGAGAGAGAAGAAAGATATGAAAACCCAACGACCGCCTAGTAGACCCGAGGTCCTGAGAGCAGTGTTGTCTGTGTGGAAAGGGCCACGTAGTGGCGGAGGTCATGGGAGCACCCCTACTCCATAGAAGAGGACCCTATCATACTAGAGCAAGATTGTTGAAGTGATCAAGCTCTGCAGGAGCGGGGCACCGTTGGAGCCATAACTGGTATGGGTGGTATGGGTAATGTCAGAAGCCATAGCTGGTATGGGTGGCTCACCGTTGGAGCGGTTCTGCCAAAGTGAGCCAAGCTCCACGAGAGCAGTATCATTAACAATTATTGTACCAGCTAACTAGGGATTAAATCTTATGTTTCAAATGGACCCTCAAGATTTATTTAGAGTCCCACGAATGCAAATTGAATATGCCCCAAACTAAAACAACATTCCAGACTCAATGAGACTGTCAAAACTTCCAATGGAGGTCGTTTTGATGAAAATTATACCCCAAGCTCTATTATAGCTAAAAATCATAAGGTAGCTTGAAATGAGCCCGAAATCCTCAGACCCTAACCAAAGGTCCATCTAGACTAAAATTGACATTTTGAAGCTAACGAAACAATTAGAATTACATTCAGAAGTCATTTACCTAAATTTTTTATCGAAGTTAAATATCTAAACATCAGAAGCTCCAAATCATGGAAACTAGCATAAACAACAAACAACATGTCTGGTGATTATCCTGTCATCCCTACTAAGCCATAATTGACTCGGAGTGGTTATAGAAAAACTCTAGATATAAAAAATACAGGAAAATGGAAAAAAATGACCTAGAAGATCATTACAACATCCACTACTAATAGGACTTTCGTCACCGAAAATTACATCAGAAATAAGTTCATTCCTCAATAGCTTATCTTTTGAAGCAATTTGAGATCGGAATAAGATTTGTAGAATGGTACTTATATGAGGGTACAAACCTATATCTGGGGGTTTTGGAGGGGTAGAGGGTGTGGGAGTTGTGCCGTCTTCATCCATGGATGAAGATTAAAGTTGAATGTTAAATTTAGCAAAGTTTGTTATTTGCTATTTTTATTTTGAAAGTTTCATTTTATTTTGGGATAAGGGTCTGAAAAATACCCCAATTTTGGTCGTATTTGTTGTTGCGATACTAAACTTTCATGAGGACCTATTACCTCCCTAGACTATTTAATACCGTATTTTTTACCCCCTGAACTATTTAATAGTGTATTTTAAAGGTATATATGTGTCTACGTGGACACATTACTATTTATAATTTTGCATTATTTTTATGGTCCACGTGGGCAAATATATATGTTTAAAATACGGTATTAAATAGTCTAGGGAGGTAATAGGTCTTCATGAAAGTTTAGTATCGCAACAGCAAATTCGACCAAAGTTGAGGTATTTTTCAAACCCTTATCCCTTTTATTTTTCTTCTACCATACTTCAAATTTCAGCTAATTTATACAAATGTCCCTTGCCCCAATTTTTTTTTAAAAAATAATAATAATTATGCAAATGTACATTAATTATTTAAAATTTATTGGATATAAATTCATTAAATGATTCGGATCATATTAAATTCAAGATACATTAATCCAAATAAATATTTTGAATTAATTATTTAAGTCCAATAAATGTGGATTTAATTAAAGTTCAATTTCACTGGACTAATCCATTAATTTGAGCTACAAATGATGAGCTTACTTTGCTAAGTTCAATGTCATCTTATCCTAAAGGCCTTGTTTGGTATTATGTGTCAAATGATGTGGCATGCCACGTCAAACAAAGAAGTCAATAGGATCATGTCATGTGTCAAAATGATATGACATTCCTATTCCAATAAAAGAACCAATAAAAATGTGTTACATGTACAAGTGATGTGTTCCGACCAATCAAATATCATCATATCACTTAAATTTGATTGACTGAAGGAAACCTGTTTCTATCACTACTCCTTCGCCATTTCACTTAAATTTGATTGACTGAAGGAAAATTTGTTCTCATCATAACTCTTCCATTCTACAACTATAAATAGGGGTCCTCATAATTCTAAAAAGACCCCAAAATTCTAACAAGAAGCTAGAGAAAACTTGTGGATCAAACGCCACAGATTTCTCTAAAAGCCATAAGTTCAAAAATTCAAGTACTCAAGCATTCAAATTCAAAAACAACTCAAGATCAAGACCACTAGATTCAAGAACAAGCTCAAAAGGCCTTGAATTCAAGTACAAGTCAAGATCAAGTTCTAAACAACTCAAGATCAAGACCACCAGATTCAAGAACAAGCTCAAAAGCTCTTGAATTCAAGTACAAGTCAAGATCAAGTTCAAGAACAACTCAAGATCAAGACCACCAGATTCAAGAACAAGCTCAAAAGCCCTTGAATCCAAGAACAAGTCAAGAACAAGTTCAAGATTCAAGATCAAACTCAAGAGCCCTTAAATACATAAATTCGAAAAGATGAATCAGAAAGTTGTAACACTCATATTTTGAAATCAATAAATACAATTGTTGCGGTATTTTTTTATCCTAATTATTATTTTCCCGATTCAAATGTCATTGTCTACGATACACTTAAAAGATATTCTTTTAGATAAACTATTAGATCTAATATTGTTTATATATTTCTATCCAATAGACAAACATTAGATTAATCTAAGTTAAGGTCTAAAAAGGCTTATAAATTTTAAAACGAACCTATTCATTAAAAAATTATCCCAACTTAAAAAAAAAATCCTCATTCTTTAAGGTTATTTATGGGTTTTATTTAATTTAATTATTTGTGGAGTCCAAGTTTCACATAGTATCAAAATAATTTATCTTTTCATATTGGATTTTTTTAAAAAAAAAATTATAAATTTGATTGAGTGATTTTGAAAAATAAAATTCCCGAGTTAGTGATTTTATTGATACAAAATTAAGCTCAATGATTTTGTTACATAAAGAATCATATTGAGTAACCTTTTTGAGATATTAATTCTATCAATATTGGATATAAAATAAATAAATTTAAAATATCGGATACATATTTAAGAAATAAGGAAATTTTATGCTCCTTCACCAAAAAGCATCTTTTGAACTTAAAAAGAATTTCTAAACATAAATTTATTAAAATATGTTAAGAAAGGAATAGTGTGGTGTAACAAGAAGACATGTTGTAGAATCTGGTAAAAAGCAACAAAAGATGGGAACATCGTAGAGTCTGAATATGTATTCGAAACCTCCATTTGGAACTTTGGAATGTTATGCTAACAGAAGATACATACGTAACCGCTTAAGTTAAGGATAACGCTTTGGGAGAGGCAATTGAATTTTTTAATTGTGATACATACATATAAATAATAGGCTAATGATTGTACACTTCAGACTTGAAGATAATAACAAATACTTGGTCATGGCTGATTTCTACAAAGAAGATGGTGGGCTCTTATGGATTTAAAGCTACTGTACAAAATAATTCAATTCATTCAGTTTATATATATATATATATGTTCTAATGCTGCCTCCTACTAATATTTTGTTGCAGGAGTTTCAACATCCATTTCAGAAACGCCCCCTACTCATTACACAATCAAAATTCAGTCACTTTCTCTTCTAAAGAAGAACAATATTGAGAAATACACCTCTCCTTATTTTGAAGCTGGCGGTTATAAATGGTGCAGCAAATTTATCCTAGCTACTGTAATCTAATTAATGTAACTACTCTCTTCAGTTTTAAATTTTGTAAGTTGTGCAGGAAGTTGGTGTTTCATCAAAATGGAAACAAAAGCAAGAATAAAGCAGAGAAGCATGTTTCTGTGTATCTGATGATGGCGGATGCAACCTCACTAGCACCTGCAGGTTGGGAGGTCCATGTTGGTTTTCGGCTGTTTTTGCTTGATCACAACAATGACAACTACTTGGTCCTCCAAGGTCTCAGCTCTTAGATATACTTCAATTTCTTTATTTACACATAACAAAGGAAAAAGAATCAAGTCTTCTTAATTAAAACAACAGATACATCTACTGGAAAGGGAAGAAGATTCCATGCTATGAAGGTGGAATGGGGATTTGATCGATTCATGAGTCAAGAAGCTTTCAACAATCCAGAAAATGGGTATGTTGTAGATGACACGTGTGTCTTAGGAGCAGAGGTATATGTCCATCAAGAAAAGTTCCGAGGTAGACAAGACTGTCTCTCCATGGTGAAAGACCCCATTAGCTATAAGCACACCTGGAAGATCGACAAGTTCTCTGCTCTTACTGCAGATTGTGTAGACTCTAAGACCTTCATGGCAGCAGAACATAAATGGTACAATCACTCGTTTCCTTTTTTCAAACAGTGTAACTAAATATCTGTTATATACATACTGGATATCCGTATCTATGTATAAACTTAAACAGGAAGATACAGGTATACCCCAAGGGCAAAGGGAGTGGTACAGGCAACCATCTATCACTATACTTGGCATTGGCAGAACCAACCAGCCTTTCTCAGGGTAGTCAAATATATGCAGCTTTTACAATGTGTATCCTTGATCAAGTTAATGCCAAACATTACTTAGGCAAAGGTACTTAACAGCAGTAGAGAACTTTAAAGTTAATGATGTAAAAATGTCGAAAGATTAATGGATCATTACTATGTAATCATCATGTATACTACTTTTGGTTGCAGCCAACTATTGGTTCAGTGGATCACAGATGGTTTGCGGATGGCCAAGATTTATATCAATTGGGTATTTCAGTTTGCCAGGAGCCGGCTTTCTGGTCAGGGACACTTGTGTTATAGAGGCTGAAGTCACTGTGCATGGGGCTACTATTAATAATATTATGCTCTAATTAGTACAAAGAATTTGATCATGACAGCAATTATTGTTGAGAGAATATTTTCTCTACTGTTTGGACAGACCAGATTGAAGTCATAAGTCTCATTCTGACAAATTGATCTGCCTGTATTAATCATGCCAATTTGGCATGCCATGCTAGTCCCGGTGTTCTTTCTCATACAAGTTATGCAAATGAACTACTACTATTTGGAATTTAAGCCCATTATTTCTCCGTTCTTGTTGTATCAATTAGTATTTGTTTAAAGTGAGGAAAATGATGCAAGAATGCCCTCTCCATTTCTCTTGACATAGGATAGTGCATTTCCTAACTATCACTTTATTTCTTTCGAGCAAATTCTAGTATGGAAGGGAAAAGGAAGACCCTCAGAACTAAAAGTAGAATTTACTTTACAACACACTTTGAATGTTCTCTCAAATATTAAAATAAATATTAAGTTTTACATTAAAAAAAATAATTGGTAAAGTAATCAAATCATATTAGAAAAGCATCAAGAAGATGCAAAGGTTACAAGAGAGCAAAAGAAGCTGCTTCAAACAAAACGTTGAAGCAAACTTACCTGTAAAACAGCCAAAAAAATTCTCTGAATATTCTAAGGTAAAGACAGGGAGCTAACAAAATTCAAAAAGTTATCCACACTGTTTACAGGGAAGAGAACGTGCCAGCTGAATAAACATTCCAAACATAGGAGTCGAGATTCCATCAAAGCATATGTTATTTCTCTCCTTCCAGAGACACCAAAAAAAAAAAACATAAATGAACACGATATATAGATAGTCCATTACATAAATTCTGGGCTAATTATCTAGATAGTCCATTAAAGTTGGCACGATACACCAGTTAGACATTTTGTCTTCAGCCATGACCAGTTGGACACCTTTGATTGACAAAAGTGTGGCTTGTGTATACAAGATGCTGATGTGGCAAACCATGTGTACCACGTCGATTTTGAAGGCATAAAACCTCTTTTTCAGCTAAATTTATTATTATTTTTCATACTTCATCCCCTCCTCGCTCCCATGTGATCTTCTTCCTAAAATCCCCCTCCCTACTCTTATTTGATAGAATCCATCTTATGAAAAGTCAAGTGTAGATATAATTAAGTAAATAAAAGTGTGCTCTCTAACATGTTATACTATAATGAGATGGTCACACATTTCAATACGGTATCATAGCTAGTTTATGCAATTGAGTTGGACCTAAAATCTCTTTCTTAACATGGTATCAAAGTCAGACCCAACCCAATTCTTGGTTTACCCTATTTTAGGGTCTCAAATTATATTGTAAATGCTCTAGATATCCAGTCTTGGATGTGCAGGGGACTAGAAGATCCACATCAGTTGTGTGATGGGTAGTTGGTCTCCTTCTATGGTCCTTCGAATTTTCCACTTCATGAGCCAATTTTTGGATTGAGTCAAATCAAAGGTCCATTTCTTAACAATTAAAATAACAAAGTAAGAACATGTTAGGATCCAACTTCAAAGAAGGTAAATGTACTTCCCTCAAACTTCTATTAACTTCAAACAATAGTTGTTTAGCCACAAAGGAGAACTTTATAATGCCTTTCGCAGCTGTTACACTACTGAGAGGGAGTTTTTTCTCAATGGGAGAAGGTGCATCTTCCATGTTATTTTTGAGAAGATGTATCTTTCATGTTAGTTTCCCTTTGCAGGGAGGAGGTGAATCTTCCATGTTCCCGTGGACAGGTTTCTTGTAGCTGATGAATTTCAGTTGCTTTTGGCAACACACAATACTCTCATCCCCAAAAAAACATAAACTAATAAATGATAACAAAGAGAGGAACTACTTACCAAGAAATCCATTATATTAAACATTGGAAAAGGCCCCAGAAACTTGAAGTACAGGGAGAACAGAGCACAACCTGCATGAACTTCAAATAACAAATTTTATTCACGTACCAGTTCAGAATTGGGAGAAAAGGATGGTCCTGATGCCAAAAGTTAGAAACCAATAATATAAACAGAAAACAAAATATCCATTTCAATTTGATGTACACCAGAAATAATCATCAGTAATAAGTATTTAGTCATACCTAGGTCACCTCTTAACTTCATAAACTCAATGACAGTGGACAATTATTAGTTTCAGAAAAACAGCTAGATAATCTAGGCAATCTAAGTTCTATATAAAACAAACAAAAGATGTAGCTTGGATGCATTGTTCAGAGATATTGCATACATAGCTTTCAAGTAGGCAGCAGCTCTAGTTTTTCTTCATCATTGTGGTTGTCATTGGAGTGAATGGCAACCATCATGAACTTTTCTTGTTCCAAATCATAAACTTTGTCTGTCATGCCTTCTTTCTGGTATGCATCAATCATAGTAGAGTAAGTCATGAGATCAGGTCGACATTGCTTTTCTTTCATTCGCTTGAAAACCCTCTCCATCTCCATTACGTCCTCGGCCTTTGCACACGCATAAATAACAGAATTGAATAAGGAAGTGTTTTCAGGGATCTCCAATTTCCCAGCTAGCTGGACAGTGTAGATCACCTTATGAAAAAGTCCTGCATTTGCATATCCCCTGACGAGACAGCAAAAGGTCTTGGTGTCAGCTTTCATCCCTTCAGCACGCATTTGATCAAAGGTGTATTCCATATGCTTTGCCTCACCTGCATCTGAGAATGCCTCAATGACATTATTATATGTTGATGTTGTCCACGGAAATGAGAGTTTACGCATGTACTCCATTACAGATGACATTTTATCATACATCTTTTTCTTCCCATAAGCACCAATGAGGATATTAAATGTTCGCGTTTCAGGCTCAATCCCAAAATTACGGAACTTTTCATACCATCTCTCCATCATTTCAATCAGCCCCTTGTTGCCAAATATGCTCAGGATAGTGTTCATAGTCCATACATCAGGTTTGCTGCCAGCACTCTCTAGCATCCCTAAAAGCACTTTCTCCATTTCTGCATACTTGCCTGCTCTACCATAACCACTCAAGACTATATTCTGAGTGACAGTATTAGGAACTATGGAACGATCAGCCATTTGTTCATAAAGTGACTCAACCAAATCAAATCGGCTAGCGTCTACACATGCCTTGATTAGTATACTGTAGGTGTAAACATCTGGCTGACAATGAGGTAGGTCAATCATAGCATTAAGAAGAGCAAATGCCTTGTCAAGTATGTTGCTTCTGCAATAAGCACCAATCAATGCCGTATAAAGTTCTGAAGTAGGTTCCAGTCCTTCTTCAATCATTGAATCAAAGAGCTGTTGAGCCTGTCCTGGTTGCCCACATCTTCCAAGAAGAACAAGGAGCCTCATGTAAGTACCTTCTTTTGGTTGATAAAAAGGTTGCTTCTTTAACATCTCAAATACCTAGAGGTGCAAAAATACAGCCTGACTCAATCCATATGTTTACAAGTAGAAAAAGTAAGGACAGTTAAAGTTTCCACCCATTACTCAATAAATTGGAAAATTGAGTCTATGTCAAGCCAAAGAATCAACTCATTAACCCAAATAACTCAAGATATACATTTATCACCTCTACCTAGTGGCGGAACTAGAATTTTTAGCACGAGCTGTCAAAATATAAAGTAAAAATATTTAAGCAGGTATTGAACACACAAACTTAACCAGTTTTTGCAAAATCTTAACCGCTACACTAGACCTTCAACTTGTATCAAGAAGTGTTAAATGACAAAAAGACCTGAAGGGCTTGTTGCCATTGCTTTTTATCAATGCAATCAGAAAGAGCTTCAGGAACAGTATTGACCCAAGGATTGGCGGTATTCTTTGTATGGATTTTTTTGTTAATATGGGTCCTCCTCCCCTTCTTGTTGTTCAGGTGGGAAACGGAAACTTCAGAGAAACCTGGGTATTCACCTTCTTTCCACTGTTTCTTCTTCTCAAATGCAATCCTAGAAGAGGTTGTGGCGGCAACAGCGCAGCAAAGGCGGCAGAGGCCGACGCCGGCGCCGGTGATGATACAACGGCGACCACCAATAGAAGTCGGAGAGGGGATAAGCGAAGAAGAGGAAGATAAAGTAAAAGAAGCCCTCGTCATACCTCTACTCTCTCATGTGAAATGATGGAGCTCCAATCTCAAATTATCTCCTGCAAAATGGGCATGCTCTCTTTAATTGGATACATTGGATTTGCTTTTATTTGTCATGTGCTTTTCGTAAGTCAATTTCACTAATTTTTAAATATAAATTAAATTATATTAATTTAATATTTTTTTTAAAATAGATATTTAAAAATTATACGAAAAATATTATAAATTACAATTTTTTGCATATTAATATGATGAAAAATATATCATAAAGTGTTAGTCAAAGTTTATATAGTTTGATTCTATAAAAGAAAACCATGACAATTAAGGGTGTGTTTGGTACAAAGGAAAACATTTTCTGGAAAATATCTTCCAATTTTCTCTTGTTTGGTTGGATAAAATAGTTTGGAAAATGTTTTCAAATCAACTCATTTTCCTTAAATTTAAGGAAAATGACTTTCCTTCAAAAATTAAGGAAAACATTTTTCAAAACTTTCCTCTAACTTCAAATTACAATTTTTTGTTGAAAAAATAAATTTAAAGTTTATATTTAAAAAATATTTTTCAACTTCAATTTTTATAATTTTGTATATTTTCACCCCATCTCACGCCTACCCCCTGCGCCCCAGCCCCACCCCACTCTCCCCAAAAAAAAATTAATTTAATTTTTAAAAAATATTTTCAATTTCAATTCAAAAATTATTTTCTACTCTCTAGTAAAAATAAAAGATATTTTCTCAAAAATATTTTTCATTCATAAATCAAACACTAAATAATCTTTTTCAAAAAATATTTATACTCACTAATCAAAAATGAGAAAATAAGTTTAAAATCTATTTGTTTTCTAGGAAAACATTTTCCTTCCTACCAAACACACTCTAAAAGTGGACGGAGATAGTATATAATATAAAGTCAAATATAGATAAGATAATGTTACACGTCTCTAAACCCTCTATTACTATTTATTTTTTACTGCTTTTATATATATATATATATATATATATATACATATATATTCTATTTTATCTTATTTTTTTAATCAAAAAACTAACCATATTCCATCTTATTTGTGAAGTTCCATTAATTTTTTAATGATCATATTACTTTATTATCTATAATAAGCTATTACATTAATTGTTAATTATTATATATATTATTGAAGAATTGCAAAGGTCACCATGTCTCCTTTTTACGTTTCCAACTCATCCTCTCTTTTTTTTCTCTCTAGATTTTGTGTCTTTTTCCTTATTTTCTTACCTAAATATTTTGTAGAAATTAAAGATAATTTTATTTATTTTGTTCACCATTTAACATTATTAATCACTTTTCGCTAAAACCTTTCTCTATTCCGTCTTAAAAGTATTACTAAATTATAATTAAGACACTAATCACCATTATAAGTTACAATTGTATTGATTACTACATCACTCTTTTAATTTATATTATTCAATAGTTATTTATTTGTTTAATTTTAATTTATTCTAACATTCTTTGGTACTCCAACAAAGATTCTTTTATTTATTTAATTTAAATTTATTCTTACACTAAATAATACTTTTGAAATTTCAGGTAAATTATTTTTAACTGTGAAGGCTTGAATCGTTTTGTACATTATCCTTCAAGATTTTTTTAATTGTTTCAACATTATATTTTTTTTTTCTTCACAAAAGTGAATATAATTCTTTTGTTCTTATGTAAAAATTGTGAATAATGAAATCAATTTTGAGAATTAGGACATTCCACAATTTATGTTTATGTTTATTTTTTTAGAATAATTTAGAAATATTAACTAAAATATAGATAAATTTAAAGGATTAATTTTAGTTAATACATATAAAAAGTTTGAGTTTAATTTATTTGAATACTTTATATTCTTTGCGTAATTGAGACTATGTATCTTTCAATCTATTCATTTTTATATAAATAATAGGTAATATATTATAATTGTAGTAAAAATTAGTCAAGATAGAAAATGATTGACAAATATTTCATAAGCTAAGATTAGTGAAAGATGAAAAAAAAATTAATTTATTACTAAAGAAAAGAATAATAACTTTTAAACTATATATATATATATATATATATATATAGTTGATATCATAAAATTTTAAATCTCTGTTTAAAGGAACAAAAAATAGATATTAAAAAAACACCATTTTTTCGTAAAATATATTTACATTAAGCTTATGTATATTTCAGAATAAAAAAACTATGTCTAGACAAACATATGCATAAAGAGTTCAACTTATTAAATTAAACGTACTTTTCTTATTAAAATAAGGAGAATAATTTTAGGTAAAAAAAAATTCATAAGATTGAAAATTCTTAAGCGTTTTAAAATTACAAAAGTTATAAAATTTAAGTATTAATAATAAACTTAATTAAGACTTAAACTTTGATATATTTGGATTAAACACTACAAAGAATCTTCAGAATATTTTTAGTACTCAACTATTCTAAAAATAGTTATTTGGCGAATTTAACGAGCTATTTATGATCGTGCGAAGCACGACTAAGTTTACTAGTTATATATATATACTAGTGAATTTGTTCGTACTTCGCGCGATGAGAAATATTTTTAAAAAGTCTTTCTTATATTTGAATATAAAACAAATAGATAAAATTTTCAAGTTTTAGCTATTATTAAATCGCAGTTTAAACAACGTGATTATAACAATTGTAAATAATTCAATATAGTGTGATTTTTTTTGTTATTGATTATAACTGTAATTTAAAAAAACACAATAATTCAATATAGTGTGATTTTTTTTTTGTTATTGATTATAACTGTAATTTAAAATAACACAATATTTTCTTATATAACACAATATATA
>JAJOOR010015749.1:0-19528 GCA_036250505.1 Solanum acaule | reverse complement strand
TTAAAAGAATTTAACTTGAAATTTCAAATGTCAAATTTCAATTTTTAAATTAAGTATTTTAAAGTTAGTATTTTAAAATTAAAATTAAAATGCAAGACAATAGTTATATAAAAAAGACTTGAATAAAGCCTTCAAATTTATTCAATAAATTATAATTGCAACTTTAGAACTTAGAAGTTACAATTTACAAATATTAGTGGAGTAACTAATCTACGCAGCCACATTTTAGGAAGGGTTCTCTTTCAATAAGTTCTCATATGTAAAACTAATATTTGTTACAAATATTAGATGAGTAACTAATTTACACAGCCACCTTCTAGGAAGGGTTCTGTTTCAATTAGTTCTCGGATGTAATCTAATATTTGTATTTTCCTTTAAAATTCAATTATAATTGTCGCATCATATCGATAGAAACATCCTCTGGTGTTGGCAAACTTGCTAGAAACTCTTGTGACTCTAATTCATCATCACTAGATCCAATTACCGCATTAATCCAAGCTTCTTGTTTGGAACTTAACTTTGGCAAATTATAATTCCTCCTCTCGATGTTGACCCAGTCTCTAAATAAAACTGATGTTTCCAAACTTTCTTCCACCAATGAATGTCTATAATCGCCAAGTTGAAACCTTGCCGCACTAAAAGCAGCCTCTGATGCAACTGATGAAGCTTGAATAGCTAGAACATCACGAACCATTTTGCTCAAAATTGGAAATGCAACGCTCCGCCTCCTCCACCATGCTAATCATTCTTCATTGCCATCTTCGTCGTCCACTATTTCTAAAGATTGATTAAGATATTCTTGAAAATCATCACGGTTAGTAGAATTAAGACCAAGAAAACCTCACATAAAACTATTAATTCGAGCTTTACTCTGAGGATTAGAAGTTTGACCAACCTCTCCTTGAGTATTTCCTATAGTTTTATATTTTTCATACAAAATTTTAGCTTCTACTTTTATGCTAGACTTACACATTTCACAAGTTGGAATTTCTTCCGGTAAAATTTCTAAAGTATCATAAAAAGTATGAACAAGCCCCTGCACACCTCATAATTTATATTGAGGGTTAAGTAAAGTAGAAATTAAATAAATTTGAGGAATAGGAAAAAAATATTTTTAAAATTTTTCAATCATACCTTCAATTGCAACTCTAAATTTTTCAATTTTTTTGTATTTAGAAAATTGAATTGTAATAGCACAAATATATATTAATATTGATGAAATAGTAGGATAATAAATTCCAGAAAACATGGTCGTAGCATCATAAAAAAGTCTTTAAAATTCTAATAGTTCATTAGTTTCTTCCTAATCTTCTTCACAAATTCTATCTAATGGGTCAGCATTATGAGCATTAAACACCATTTGTATGGGTCCTTTATATTCGTAAGCAACTGAAAGCATTTCGTAAAAAGAATTCCACTTTGTTTTAATATGTCTTGGAATTTTTCTTGGTGGCAAATCAGATAGTACACAACGCTCATTAAATTCCCTAATTCTAGCAGCTCTATGAGCATAAAAAATCCAGGCAACAACATATTCAATTTTCATACAACCACAATTAAATAATGAAATACCATCTTGTACAACTAAATTTAATATATGTGCAACACATCTAACTTGAAAAACATTAACATCAATTAGACATAATCTAGTTTTTAACATACTAGTAGTGTTTGTATTATTAGATGCATTATCTAATGCGACAGACATTACTTTATCTATAAGCATGTAATAATCTAGAACACTCAAAATATTTGAAGCTAAATATGCACCAATTTTTTTCTCTACACATTCTATATAACTTAAGATTTTTTTTTTGCAAATTCCAGCTATGATCAATCCAATGTGTTGTAACAGTTAAATAATCATGTCCATTAACACTACGACCCATGTCCGAAGTTATAGACACTTTACAATCTAATATGCTAAACATACAACGAAGATATTGACAATGTTTACCTTGATATACAAAAACATCAGATTTAACAATATTTCTTGAAAAACCTCTATAATTAGGATTATAAGTTTGTTGAATATATTCAATAAAATCGGGATGTGAAGGAAAACTATAAGGTAAACCACAAACAGAAACCATTTTAGCTAAATTTTCGCGATCTCTTTCCTTATTATATTTACGTTGTGTTAGTGGACCACTGGGGTTAGAAAGATCTAATGTTCCTTGAACCATGTTAGAAGCCCCTACCGATTCATTAACATTAATATCAAAATCATTAACTGGAATTCCTTTTTTTCTATTCGCTAATGCTTTAGCTTCTTTATATTGAATAGGCACACAAGATAACAAATGTCTATTTAAGCCCCCTGTCCCACGTTGACCTCCACCTTGTTTATGTTTAAAAGGTTGCTTACACTTATTACAAATAGCAATAGAATTTTCCTTACCTAAAGTCATAAATTGCCACACAACAAAATTTTTAGGGCGTTGATACTTCACCTTCTCCCTTGTAGGAGGTATAAGGGGTGGGCGTCCATAATTTTGCTCCGTTGAATTTGTAGTTTCATTTGGAACTTCTGTCATCGGACTAGTAGGTGTTTCTTCTAACTCCTCTTCTCCCGAACCAACTTCTACTTCTTCACCTGAATTTTAATCAAGATAAGGATTAATATTACCATAAATTCGTTCTAAAATTTCATGATCGAGTTGAACATTTGAATCAATATCATAAGAAGTATCATCAACATAAGTAGAATCATTTGTATTAAATCTAACTCTAGACATTGATTTAGAAGAAGTACCACCACATTTACTCTTATTTTTTTCCTTAATACTTTTTTATTAAAATTAAATAATTTACTTATGCCACTTGGTTCTTTCTCTTTTTCTTTACCGGTATATTTTTTGCTAGAACTCATATTTAATTATATATAAAAATAATAATAACACAAAAATTAATGATGAAAAATAATATATAAAAATTATGAAACGAATGTACCAAACGTCTGCGTTAATAGCAGACATTATAACCGATTCTTGAAGCTTGTAGTTTGTTGTAACTTGTAATTTGGAACTCCAATACTTGATAGCAAATATGAGAATTATATATATTATGATATACTATGAAAATTTAGAATTGAAATATATGCATTATAATAATATGAGACTTAAATGGAATAAAAAATTAAGACTTAAGATTGAGAGGATATAGAAATAGATGAGAGAATAGATGATTTTGTAAGAAATAATAAGGGATTGAGGGGTATTTATAATATTAAAAATGGGTTAAAGTGTATTTATGATAACTTGAGGGTTTAAATTAAAATATTAAAAGTAGGGGTGGTAGGGGGTGTTGGGGAAGTGAAAAAGTGGATTAAATCTGTTTTGGGAGGGGGGGCACTAGCCGATGCCCCAGCGGTTGGCAACGGATACAATTCAAACAATTAAAAAAAAAAAAGGGATCCCGCGAAAACCGGCCGGTTCAGACGGGACGGTACTGGGCCGGGTCGACCGGGACCAAAGGGTAAACCGGCCCCTAACCGGTCCCCTAACCTGTAATCCCCCTAACCCGCAAGAATAGATAGGACTGGGTCCCGCGAGACGGTTCTCATACCGGTCGCGGGCCGGGGCGGTCCGACCCGGTCCCCCTACCAGCCCTAGTCTAGGCCAATTCTGCACTGCCTCAATTTTTTGAATATCAACTTTAATTCCCTCTACAGACAAAATGTGGCCTAAGAATGCCACAGAATCAAGCCAAAACTCACACTTAGAGAACTTGGCATACAACTCTCTATCCTTTAGAGTTTGGAGAACTATTCTGAGATGACTAGCATGATCTTATTCATTCCTCGAATAGATTAGTATGTTATCAATGAAGATGATAACAAACATATCTAAATAAGGTTGGAATACTCTATTCATACGGTCTATGAATGTTGCAGGCGCATTGGTCAAACCAAAGGACATAACTAAGAACTCATAATGACCATAACGGGTCCTGAATGTTGTCTTTGGAATGTCACATTCCCTTACTTTCAACTGATGATAACCTGATCTGAGATCTATCTTAGAGAAACAAGTAGCACCCTAAAGCTGATCGAAAAGATCATCAATTCTCAGAAGAGGATACTTATTCTTGATGATAACCTTGTTCAACTGGCGGTAATCTATACACATCCTAAAGGAACTATCTTTCTTTCTCACAAATAAGATCGGAGCACCCCAAGGTGAGATAGTTGGTCGAATAAATCCCTTATCAAGGAGATATTTCAACTGTTCTTTAAGCTCTTTCAACTCTGTTGGTGCCATTATTTATAGCGGAATAGATATAGGATGAGTATCTAGAAGAATGTCTATACCAAAGTCTATTTCTCTCTCAGGAGGAACTCCGGGAAGATCATCTGGAAAGACTTCTCGAAACTCTCTTACTTCTGAAACTGACTAAATAGGAGGTATCTCAACACTAGAGTCATTAACTCGAACTAAGTGATAGACACACCCCTTGGAAACTAACTTTCTTGCCTTTAGGTACGAAATGAAACAAAGTGGGTCTTGACCTTGGGTTGTTTTTGTATGAAATTGCATGATAAACGATAGTTAGAAACACCCTTGGGATAATAGAATGTGATTGTGTTGTCTTAGTAATAAATCTGGGTAAATAGTCTAAATGGAAGTTTCGACTTAGGGTTCCTAGTTTTACATGCTACAAAAGTTAAATAATGAGTAATCGGAACCCTAGGGATGAGAAACTATCATAAATTGTGTTGAAATGCATGATTAGACTTAGGTTGATTTTTTGAATGGTTGAAAAATGGTTTACAAATGAAGCATGTTTGATACCTAGCACAGACCTGACCCATGTGACCCTGTCCACGGACAATAGATTAGGTATGTGGGTCCATTGCACATGGAGAATCCACTAAGTGTGGAACCACGTAAGTGGACTACGGTCTGTAGGTCAACCTATGGACTGTTCTGCACATCTGTGGTTCCCATCAGAGCCCAACTTGTTAGGACCTCTGACCTATGGAGGGGACCCATGGACCGTAGGTGGCCACTGAAGCTATTGTACAAAAAAGAATTTAGTTTTTGTTTTGGTTCGTTCTTTAGTCTAAAAAATTTTCGAGTCTGTTACTAGTTTATTTTTGTACTAATTCCTCCTCCTCAAGTACCATGGCTCCCAAGAAAACTCCGGTCTACGCCGCAAGGGGCAAGTCCAAATCAGTCGCACCAACCCTTCAGCTAATTAATGAAGATACTGATGCGGAGAATGACCCTGCATATATCCCACCCACTAACATACCCTACGGCACCACACACCACACAGAATCAATCTCGGCAAGTGGTTTCCGAAATAGTCACTACCTCCCAGTATGATGAGGAGGATATACTGATCGATTCACCAACTGATTCTGGGTCCGCTTTCGCTTCTGGCTCCGACTTTGATTCCACCTCCGCTCCGGCTCCAGTTCACAGGGTAGGACTGCCTCGTCTGATGAGGCTACTAGTGTGGGGGACATTCCACTGCCACCAAACACCAAGCCCGCTCAATTTGATGATAAGCCAAACCGATGGTGTGTAAGTGGTCAGTGGCTAATATACAGAGATGCATGGATGATGACTGAGAAAGATAGGATGGCTCGATTAGTCACCGATGAGCGCCTAGTTCTCACAAGCAGCCTGCACATCGCGCCTGCCATCCATGAGCTCTTCAAGAGACACATGTGCGATTGGATGGCCCGTAACCCAGGTTCCTACAGCGAGGAGATCATCAGGGAGTTCTATACTTCCTACGCAGCTACCCTCCGAGGTTCTATTGACAAATGGGCCAAGCCCGCCACCCAGCCTCCACTCAAGGCTACACTAGTTCGTGGGTTCTCAGTTGATATATCGGAGGCTACTATCCACAGATTCCTCTATCGCCTAGGGCTCACTCTAGCAATCAACACGACCGAGTTTGATTATCGATGGAACATCATGAGGAGCAGGGTATTCCAAAAGAATGCAGAGTAGAGGGAGACTTTATTGCGTTGGTTGGTCCGTCAACTTGCTACAGACGGAGAGCGCGCTGAGTGGGTCAGCACCCCGAGTGTAGGCATTAGGAATGCCACATTGACTTTTGTGGCCAAATTCATCTCGCTATTAGTGCGAAACAGGGTGTCTCTGATGCAGGCAAACAATGTTCTTACTTGGGACCGCGCAGTCATGGTTGCAACCTTAATTGCAAGTTTGAGATTGATTTTACCCGCATGCTCATTGTGGAGATACACGAGAGGGACTTCAAGACCACTACCACCTACCCTTTCCCATGCCTCATTTTTCAGCTGTACAGGGATGCTAGAGTGCCGGTTTGGCATTACGACAAGTTGATCTAGGCGAACAAGACCCTGGATATAGGCCTGATCCGAGATAAGGCCAATGTAGCGGCACCACACAGAGAGCCACAGGTTGACGTGCGTCCATTGGGAGCAGACTTAGTTGATGATGTGGAGCAGATGCAGGGTGATGAGCCTGCCCCTCCAACCACTACTAAGCATGCCCCGGCTTCTCATTCTCCGGGGGCCAATCAGTCCCCTAGCTCCTCCAGAGCCACCCCTCTTCAAGGTCTATTGTCATTCCCTTAGCTCGAGTCCAAAAGGTTGAGGCTCAGATAGCTACCCTACTTCAGCTTGTGAGGCCGTGGATGCAGCGTGCGATTGAGGAGTACGCGACTAGGGTTGAGCAGCGGATCGAGCAGATGAAGGACCGAAAGGTTCAGGACGTTCACCAGCGCCTTGATGCATTTGAGTTGCGTGTCTTAGAGCGACCAGTCCCCACCACATATGTCTCTGCTTTCTAGATGGATTTAGCTAGTCTCCGGGCTGATCTGGACACCCTTCTAGCTCCACCAGAGACTGAGCCTGAGTCGGCCCTCATGGCACTGGTTGATAATACGGTGTTCGATGCTCTATTCGAGGATGAGATGCCACCTCCTGTTTCTTTTTGTCATGCTGGGAAGCGCCCCCGCTCCAGTCAGGCTTCTGATGAGACTAAGGCCGAGAGAGTTAGCAAGAGGGAGTGCCAAGAGACTGAAGCGGCTCGGAGAGCATCCATCCTTGATGAGGAGTTACGGCAGCAGACGATTAGAGATGTTGGTGTTGGTGCCTCTAACAGTGTGAGCACCACTGATGGTACAGTGAGAGTAGATGCTAGCACTACTAAGGGTGTTGAGACTGTTGATGCGGGCACTACTGAGGGTCACCCGATTGTTGATCCATCGGGCTCTGGGAAACTGGACCCACCCGCTTGTTGATAGGTCTTCGACGCTATGTGCCATAGGTTTGCTTCACTCGATCCTTTATTCTTTACTTTTTGTGCATTGGGGACAATTGCACTCTATTTTGTTGGGTGGGGTATATGGATTATGAGTGATAGGGTGAAGTTTGAGTAACCCAACTCATAATTCTCTCTTGGGGTTTTCTTGCCTGTGTTCTTTTCCCCTAAGAGACTGTTTTTAATTTCTGTTGAACCGGCATGTGTTCGGATTGTATGTGTAAAAGCATGAGAAAGAATAAAGCATGACGGCATGAAAAAAAATGATACCCGTCCATAATCTGTGATGTGCTAAAATCTGTAGGCTAGATGAGTTGAACGTGTTGGCTCTAAGTATGGCATGATAAAGAACCAATTTGATCTCATGACTTAAGCTTAAACTTGAACTGGGTAATCTGATAATCTGATTATGAAACAATGTGCCAAAATTGTGTGAGGAAAGTTGATTGTTCAAACAGTTTGTGCCAATCTAGAACTTGCCCCGTTGGTCCTACTAAGATGATCTAGGCTAGAAGTTGGGAAGTGATCATAGGCCCTTGTTCAAATTAGTCCACATAAGCCTAAAAGAATCCAACCAAATGAAATCCATGTTTCCTTTTATCCAAATATTTGAGCCTAAAATTGTCCATTTCTTTTGATTCACATAACTCACCTTCCCTAAAATAAGTGTTTTGGCCCCGGTCCCTCCTTGGACATGTGCACCTTAACTTAGGCCAAACGCCTAAGTTGAGGGTGGCTAATGGTAAAAGTGCCTCAATCTTGGCCCTGGTCCGACATTGGATATTGTGCACCTCAACCAATGGAAAATCCATAAGTTGAGGGTGGCTATGAAAGAGGAAACCAAAAGAAAAATAGGTATGAAATGAGTTTGGTGTTGAAAAGAGAAAAAAGAGAAGATAGAAGAGGATGTGACTTTGTGCCAAAAAAGCAAAAAGATGATAAATAAAAGTGCTGAAAAATAAAGAAAAATAAAGTTAAAGAAAAAAAAGAAGAAAGTGAAAAATAAGAGCTACAAAGTCAAAAGTCACATCCATGGTGAAAAGAGTCTAGGGAAAGAAAGTAAAAAGGAAGGATGTCAAAAATAGGTCGAAAAGAGGTAAAGAGCCAATGTAATGTCAAGGAGGGCAGAAAGTCACTAAAAAGTACCCAAATGTACCACACCTAACCCTGAGCCTACGTTACAAGCTAAGAAAGTCCTATAGTGATCCTAGCAACTAGTTTGGAGAGTCTAAGCAGTGAAAATAAGGGCAAGCCTATGGCATTGAGCACTAATTGTACTTCAAGTTACTTCTAAGCGTGAGTGTTGAATGAATACTTGTACTCAAAATCATATTCATTGTGTGAAAAAGGGATTTCTTTTGAAGTAAGGGCACTAGTTACATTCTCGGAGAGTTGGTACCTTGGTGATAGTGAAAAAGTGTATGTTGTGTGTCTATTGGTCGATCTTTGTCATATCTTGATCCGCATGAGTTACCTTGTTAAGTCTAATAGAAAAGATTTGCACTCGAAAAGGGAGTCCGGATAGAAAGCCATGTGATTGCTTGTATTTGAATGTCTTCTTCTATACAAGTGTCATTTAGAGTCTTAGTGCGTCTCTTGAGGACAAACAACGAATTTAAGTTAAGGGTGTTGATATAATGTGAGTTTACGATATTTTTAATACATTTCACTTAAGAGTTGTGTGTGTCTAGGGACATTTTGTATTAGAATTAATGGTTATTGTGCTAAAATTGCAGGAAATAGGCTTGGACAAGGTTGAGAGAGATACAGTAGAAATTTTGCAGAAGTTGCCACCCACAGAAGTGACCTACGGATAGTAGGTCCAGTCATGGTTCGTCAGTGGGAAGGCGTGGACTGATCTTCAAGGAAATCTGACCAAGTGTGGAGCAACGGAGGAGAGTGACGGACCGTAGGTCGACCTACGGGACATCCTGCAGGTTTGTCGATTGCAACTGGAAGTTGAAGCTCCAGCACCTGATTGAAAAGTCCAAGTATGGAACCACGGAAGAGGACCCACGGACCGTGGATCGACCAACGGTCCGTTCTGCTGGTCCGTCGATTGCAACTGGAAGTTGAAGGTTCCAAAGCTTCTGAGATTGTCTAAGTATTGAGCCACATAAGGGACCTACGGACCAAAGGTCAGTCCACAGTCCGTAGGTAAGTATCGTCGATTGAAGCTGCATCCAGAAAAGTTTATTTCCTTATTTCATTTCCTTTTTGTTTAGGACATGTTTTTCTATAAATAGGGTATGTAAACCTTGTTTTTGGGGGTTAAACACCATAGTATTATTTTCGTTCTTGGTATTTTCTTAGGAATTAACTTCCAAACTCTATAAATAGAAAAGTTTGTTTTTAGAGATTACGGGTTTCTTCTACTCACTACATAAGTTCATGAATTCTTCTTCTAAAAATATGAATTGTGTTCTTGCTAGCATGGGTAACTAAATCCACAACTAGGGTTGTGGGAACCATGAGCGATTAACAAAGCATGAATAGTAACTAAGTAATTCTTGAATAGTGTTGTTGCATGCATTGATAATTCTTTCGTTTAGAAGTCTTTTTAACTGTGGCCAACGTTAGAACTCGCCTTGTTACTACTTGCCAGACCAAGGAGGTAGTTAATAAGAAAAGAATTCTCAATAGATATTTAGTGTGATACTATCTAATAATCTAATGTCAATTGGTGCGAGGATGAAAACTAAGTCATACATTGATGTGATGTCTAATATGAGGTAAAGGTAAGGGTTAGTAAATTATACACACATAGCCGGACCAAGGTGCGGGGTGAAATTCTCTATTTAGCGGACCAAGCACTTAGGGATACATAACTTACCACTTTGCATGTGATACACTAGGAAAGGATTACTATTACTAGGATTACCGCATTATGAGTTTATGGGGGAACACATACACGCTAGTTTCTTTCTCTCATTGATAACAACTAAAGTTCGAATCTTGCTCACCTGCTCTTTAAACAACAATCAGTTATTTGTTACACAAACCCCACCTCCTTATCTTACTTTTCTCGGAAATACGTTGACTAAATGAATATAATCGTAAGTTAAAGTTAAGTCTAAACCATATTCCTCGTGGGATCGGCCCCAACCTACAAGATGGGTTCTTTACTTGATAATGATCGCTTATACTTCTTTAGGGAGGTGTAATTTGAGCGTATCAAATCCTTAACCCGAACCAGTTGATAGATATACCCTTTAGAGATCATCTTTCTAGCCTTAAGGTAGGAGATGAATCGACCCATAGGCACTGAGCTACTACCTTTCCATTCTAAGGCTGGTTCGCTGGGAAACTGAAAACGAATGTTCCTAGTTCTACAATCGACTGAGGCATAACATGAATGTAACCAATCCATGCCTAGAATGATATTGAAGTCTACCATTTGTAACTCTACAAGATATGCTGAGGAAACTTTCTGGGAGACTCTAACAGGGTAATTTTTGTATACCCGTCTAGAAATAAATGGGTCACCAACTGGGGTAGAGACTGAGAAGGGTTCTGAGAATAGCTGATAACGTCCAAAAATACTTCTTGAAAAGAAATATAAACGATCGTATGTAATATATTTACCCAACTATAAGTCGGGGTCGATCCCATAGAGAATATGGAAGAATATTGTCAATAGCAAATATTTAACTCGATAGTCGTTATATAAAAATGAGGGGATTTAAATTGAAATAAAATAAAAGCAATAAAAATAGCTTTGAACTAAGTATTTATTTATATTCAGATTATTAGAAATAACTAGGAATGTGTTCCCCATAATCTCATAATGCGGTAATCCTAGTAATAGCAATCCTTTCCTAGTGTATTACATGCAAAGTGATAAGTTAGGTATCTCTAAATCTTTGGTCCGGCATCTAGAGAATTTCACCCCATACCTTGGTCCGGCTATGTGTGTATAATTTACTAAGCCTTACATTTACCTCATATTTGACATCACATCAATGTATGGCTTAGTTTTCACCATCGCACCAATTGACATTAGACTATTAGATAGTATCACACTAAATCTATGTTGATAATTCTTTTCTTATTAACTACCTCCTTGGTCCGGCAAGTAGTAACAAAGCGAGTTCTAACGTTGGCTACCGTTAAAAAGACTTCTAAACGAAAGAATTATCAATGCATGCAACAACACTATTCAAGAATTACTTAGTTACTATTCATACATTGTTAATCTCTCATGGTTCCCACAACCCTAGTTGTGGATTTAGTTACCCATAATAGCAAGAACACAATTCATATTTTTAGATGAAGAAATCATGAACTTACGTAATAAGTAGAAGAAACCCGGAATCTCAACTTGAATTGCAAAGTCAAAATCTTCAAAACGAACATAGGAAATTAAGAATTGCTAAAGTTGCAAGTTAATCTCCAAAGTCAAGAACTAGAATAAAAGAAATAAAATCTAAACCCCAAAAATGAGGTTTACATGCCCTATATATAGAAAAATAAATCCTAACTAAAAAGGAAACGAAATAAGGAAATAATATTTCAAGACGTGTCTTTGATCTACGACACTGACCTACGGACCGTGGATTGACCTACGGTCCATAGGTCCCTTCCGTGACGCAGGACTTAGGCAAATTTTCAGCTTCCAAAACATCATCATCACTGATGCAAACGACGGATCAACAGTACGGATCGTGGTTCGATCCACGGTCCGTAGATCCTCCTCCGTAGCTCCACACTTAGAATCTTCAAAATCAGGTACTGGAACCCCTTCTTTGAATCATTTGACGGAGCAACAGTACGGTTTGTAGATCAATCTACGGTCCGTCGATTGCAACCTTGGTTCCACACTTGGTCAAGAATTCCCTGATCTCCTTTAATGCCTTGACTGCCCATCTACGACACCCATCTATGGAGCGTGAATGGACCTACGGTCCGGATCACCTCCGTAGATGCCCTTTTTCTGCACACCCTTCAGCTGTGTCTCTCAGTTTCCACGTCTGAATATATTTCCTGAAAACATGATAAAAATACATAAAAACCAATACAAAATGGCCCTATACACACACAACTCTTAAGTGAAATGTATTAAAAATACCGTAAACTCATGATATATCAACACCATCAACTTAAATTCGTTGTTTGTCCTCAAGCGACACACTAAAACTCTAACCGACACTTGAATAGAAGCAAGCATTTCAAACACAAGCAATCACATGGCTCTCTACCCCGACTCTCTTCTCGAGTGCAAATCTTTTCTCTCAGACTCAACAAGCTAACTTGTGTGGATCAAAACACGACAAAGATCGACCACTCAACACATAACATACATTGGTTTACTATCACCAAGGTACCAACTTTCCGACAATGTAACTAGTGCCCTTACTTCAAATGAAATCCCTTTTTTTCACACAATGAATATGATTTGAGTACAAGGATTCATTCAACACTGACGCTCAGAAGGAATTTCTAGTACAGTCGGTGCTCAATACCATAGGCTTGCCCTTATTTTCACTGCTTAAACTCTCCAAACTAGGTTCTAGGATCACTATAGGGATTTCTTGGTTTATAACGTAGGCTCAGGGTCAGGTGTGGTACATTTGGGTACTTTTTAGTGACTTTCTGCCCTCTTTGATATTACCTTAGGCTTTCTACCTCATTTTGCCCTATTTTTGACATCCAACCATTTTTTCTTCTTTCCCATGATTCTTTTCAACCATGGATGTGGCTTTCGATTTAGTAGCTCTTTATTTTTCCCTTTCTTCTTTTTCTTGAATTTTATTCTCTTCTTTAGCTTTCAACATTTTTTGTTTGCTTTCTTTTGCACAAAGCCACATCCTCTCCTCTTTTTTTTTCTCTTTTTCAACACCAAACTCTTTTCATACCCATTTTTTTCAGTTTCCTCTTTCATAGCCACCCTCAACTTATGGATTTTCCATTGGTTGAGGTGCACAATACCCAATGTCGGATTAGGGCCAAGATTGAGGTCACTTTATACATTAGCCACCCTCAACTTAGGCTTTTGGTCTAAGTCGAGGTGCACATGTCCAAGGAGGGACCGGGGATAACACAGTAGATTATGGGAAGGTGAGTTAGGGGTTCAGAAAGAAATGGTCTAATTTAGGCTCAAAGCATTTGGATCAAAGGGAGCATTAATTTCATTTGGTTGGATTCTTTTTAGGCAATTTGTGGACTTATCAGAACAAGGGCCTCTGATAATTTCCTAACCGGGCAAGTTTTAGATTGGCACAAAGACTGTTTTAACAATCAACTATTCTCACACACTCTTAGCACATAGTTTCATTATCAGATTACCCAGTTCAAGTTTTAGCTTAAGTCATGCTATCAAGTTGGTTCATTATCATGTCATACTCAGAGCCAACACATTCAACACATTCTAGTCTACAAATTTTAGCACATATCACACACTACGGACATGTATCATTTCTTTCAAAAACCTTTTGCCATCATACTTCATTCTTTCTCATGCTTCTATACATACAATCCTAACACATGTCGGTTCAACAGAAATTAAGAAGTCTCTTCGGGGAAAAGAACACAGGCAAGAAAACCCCAAGAGATGATAATGATTTGGGTTACTCAGACTTCACCCTATCACTCACAATCCATTTACCCCAGCCTCAACAAAAATTAGGTATAATTTTCCCCAATGCACACAAAAATAGTAAAAAGTAATGGATTGGGTGAACCAAACCTGTGGCACATAGCGCCGACGAACTATCAACAAGCGGGTGGGTCCGGTTTCCCGAAGCCCGCTGGAACAATACTTGGGTCACCCTCAGTAATGCCCACATCATCTAGCCTAGCACCCTCAATAGTGCTCTCAATCACTCTCACCGCACCATCAGTGATGCTCACATTATCTCCCACCGTAGCAACAACCTCCGAAATGGGTATAGAACTTGAAGCCCCAAGCGCACTCTCACGAACCCTTTGTTGGCGCATCTCCTCATCTATAATGGAGGATTTGCGAGCATGTTCAGTCTGCTGACACTCCCGCTTCTTTGCTCAGGTCTCCTCAGTAGTGTCAGGATTGTGGCTGGAGCGGTGCCTCTTCCCACAAGCACGGGTAGGCTCGGGCTGTGCATTTTTATCCTCTCTGAATAAAGCATCTAGTATGGTATCATCAACCAATGAAGTAGGTGCAGACTCTGGCTCATCTGTGGGCTTAGCAAAGATGGAATCAATGTCGGCCCAGAGCCTGTCCAACTCAGTCTGGATGGAGGAAAAATCTGTGACGGGGGATGGCCGTGCGAGTACTCTCAACTCGAAGGCATCCAGGCGCTTATGAAAGACATGAACCTTCTGATCCACCATGGTTGCCATCCTCTTCTCCATCCTAGCCTCGGACTCTGCAATGGACTTCTGCATCGATGGCTTCACATGGTGAAGCAGTGTGGACATACGCGCCTCCAATTTCTAAACTCGAGCTAGTGGCACAACAGAGGCTCTAGAAGACGGGGTGGCTCTAAATGAGCTGGGGCCTGACTAGCGGCCTGAGAAGAGGAGATCGGGGCATCATCAGTGTGGAATGGAGGGGCAGGCTCATCGCCCTTCATCTACTCCACAACATCTACTAAATCAGTACCCAATGGCACATCGATCCGCAGCCCTCTACGAGGTGCTACCACATTTGCCTCATCTCGAATCAGGCCAATATCTAGGGTCCCCATTGCCTGTATCAATTTGTCACAATGCCAGATTATCACTCCAGAGTTCCTGCATAGCTGAAAAATGAGGCACGAAAAAGGGTAAGTAGTGGAGGTCTTGAACGCCCTCTCATGAATCTCTGACAGCAACATGCGGGTAAAGTCGATCCCAACCCCAGCTACTAATGCTGCCACAATTAATGCTCTGTCCTATGTAAGTGCGTTGTCGGCCTTTGTGGGCGACACCCTGTTTCGCACAAGCAACCAAAAAAAATTGGCCACTAAATTCAAGGTGGCCTTTCGAATACCCAAACGTGGCAAGCTAACCCATTCCGCATGCTCTCTATCTGCAGCTATGTGCCTGGCCAACCACAGTAAGACAACCTCCCTCTATTCGGCATTACGTATGAAGGCTCCACTACTCACAATATCCCATCTGTAGTCAAATTCGGCCGTGTTGAGTGCCCAATTGTGATCAGGGACAGGGCCATAGTGGAATAGGCTGATGGTGGTATGTGATATGTCCACTGGAAAACCTCGGACCATAGTAGAAGTGAGAGGGTCCTGGGCTGTGGGCTTGGACCTCTTGTTGATCGAACCTCGGAGAGTGGCAGCATAGGAGGCATAGAACTCCCGCACAATCTCCTCACTATAAGTCCCGGGGTCTCGAGCTATCCAATCACACTTGTGAAGCTGAAAAATCTGGTGATGTTGGGAGTAGTATGTAGGCTCCCCGTGAGGACTCTGCGCTCTTCAATAATAAGTCGGGCCATCTTCTCTTTCTAATTCCGCATTCTGGAATCCAGGTAGATTTGCCATTGCCCCTCAACACACCATATATTTGGCTCCTCAGCCATCGGATCAAGGTCGTAGTTTCGTGGCACCGAAACTTCTCCCGAACTAGTGGCCTCTTCAGACAAGGAAGCTTGTCCATGTGAACCTGAACCTGTGGCGAATCCAGAACCAGAGCTGGAAGCATGGGAGGGCTCAGAGCCGGAAGAAGAACTAGCCGGTGACCCGATCAGTGTGTTCTCCTCATCAGACTGGGCGACAATAACTACGTCAGTGACCACCTGCCGGTATGTATTTTGGGTAGCCCGAGGTGTAGTAGGAGATGTCTTCGTCGCTGGTAGAACATATGTTGGATCTTTTTCCGCGTCCGTGTCTTCATCAATCAACCTAAAAGTAGGCACCATGGATTTTGATTTGCCTCTTTTTGAGTAGGTCACTTGCTTCTTAGGCGCCATGGTACCTATGGATGTCTAATTAGTACCAAAATAAAATCATAACACACTCGAAAAGATTTTAGAACTAAGAACGAACAAAAATGGAAAATAGAAAAAAATTCAGACAATGGCTTCAGTGGCCACCTACAGTGGGCATCTACAGTCCGTAGGCTGACCTACAGTCCGTGAATTCCCTCTGTAGATCAGGGGTCCCAAAAATTTGGACTCTGATGGGAACCACGGATTTGCAAAACGGTCCGTAGACTGATCTATGGATCGTAGTCCACATTCATGGTTCCACACTTAGCATATTTTGTGGTGTGCAGACTCACAGACCTGATCTACGGTCCGCAAACGTGGTCTTGTGAATCAGATCGGTGCCAGGTTTCAAGCATCCTTCATATTGACCCCAATTTCAACAGTATCACCTAGTCTAATCATGCATTTCAACATAAATTATGCTAGTTTGTCATTATAAGGGTTCTGATTACTAAATTCACAGGAATTGCACACAAAACTAGGAACCCTAAGTCAAAACTTGCATTTAGACTCTCATTACACTGATTTTATACAGTATAAAGACACACAATCACTATCTATCATCCCAAGGGTGTTTGTAGTATTAGTTTAGCATGCATTTACATACAATCAACTACCCAAGGTCAAGACCCAATTCTGGACTTTCTATAATCAATCAAAGAATCAAAATTCAAAGTGAAAGGGAAGTCTATTACCTTACAAGCAATGGGAATGGAGTGATTTGTGTGATGACTCTACGCTTTCAATACCACAAACTCGCCTTTTTGTACCGAACCCGGACACCGGACCTCTTGGGGGATTTGGGGGTGAGTGGAATTAAAAAATGATTGGAATTATGGAAGAAAGATGTAGGGTGATAGAAGGGGAATTTATGGTAATATGGAGTAATTGGAGTAGTGGGAAGGTTTAGAAACAGTTTGGGAGTGAATGGAGGGAAGTGGGAATGATTTGAAAATGGGGGGATTTTATTTATGAGAGGTCTGGGTCGGGTCAGGCAAAACTAGGGTTTGGACCCACGAGACCCCGTCTACGATCCGTGAGTCGATCTACGGTCCGTAGATCACATCCCTACTTAGACAATTTAGAAACCTTACCTAGGATCTACGGGCACCATTCACGGTCCGTGGAACGAACTGTCGATGGGGTCCATAGACCTCTGCACCAAACCTTTTTCTGTAGATTTTGTTTTTTGCCCCTGCACATCTAGCAACCATTAGCCCTTTCTTTTTACATTTTCTGGATACTTTTTAGACACGAACCCTATGTTATGTCTAGCCAACAGTAAAACAAAAATAAAACAACTATCTAAATGAGTACAAAAAAGTAACTAAACAAAGAAAACTACTAAACAGAAAACAAGAACCTATTGTTGGCTAGATTTTACATCTTGGGTAGCCTCCCAAGCAGCGCTTGATTTAACTTCGCAGCATGACGCCGGCCTTTTGATTACTCAGACTTCATCAAGATAGTAGGCCTCAACAACTTCTTGCACACTTTCCGCATTTCCCAGATAGATCTTGATCCTTTGCCCATTTACCATAAACTTTGTTCCTCACTCTTCTCAAGCTCAACCGCTCCATGGGGGAGCACTTTTGTGAGCAAAAATGGCCCGGAAACAATCTTCATCTTCTCTTTGTACAAGGTTGAACTTTCATAAGCTTTAAGGCGAAACTCATCAAGCATATTCAAGTCATTCATTCTTTGATTATATGCGGCGCCCCAATCCAAATTTAGCTTCTTCATCGCCCACATAGCCTTATGCTGTTGAGAAAAAATTAGCTTATAAGAATCTATAATATCAGAAGTACAAGAATTGCAAAAATACTTATCACTGCATACTTTTTCAGATGACAGCTCAAGAAGACTAATTAAAACTATAAAAAAAAAAAAAAAGAGACTATAAGTCAAAATAAATACTAAAGACAATTTCTAAGCCACATTCCCCGGAATCGGCGCCATTCTAGATAACATCCAAATATACTTCTTGAAAAGAAATATAAACGATCGTATGCAATATATTTATCCAACTATGAGTCGGGGTTGATCCCACAGAGAATATGGAAGAATATTGTCAATAGCAAATATTTAACTCGATAGTCATTATATAAAAATGGGGGGATTTAAATTGAAATAAAATAAAAGCAATAAAAATAGGTTTGAACTAAGTATTTATTTATATTCATATTACTAGAAATAACTAGGAATGTGTTCCCCATAAGCTCATAACGCGGTAATCCTAGTAATAGCAACCATTTCCTAGTGTATTACATGCAAAGTGATAAGTTAGGTATCTCTAAATCCTTGGTCCGGCATCTAGAGAATTTCACCCCGCACCTTGGTCCAACTACGTGTGTATAATTTACTAAGCCTTACCTTTACCTCATATTTGACATCACATCAATGTATGGCTTAGTTTTCACCATCGCACCAATTGACATTAAACTATTAGATAGTATCACACTAAATCTATGTTGATAATTCTTTTCTTATTAACTACCTCCTTGGTCCGGTAAGTAGCAACAAGGCGAGTTCTAACGTTGGCCACCGTTAAAAACACTTCTAAACGAAAGAATTATCAATGCATGCAACAACACTATTCAAGAATTACTTAGTTACTATTCATACGTTGTTAATCGCTCATGGTTCCCACAAACCTAGTTGTGGATTTAGTTACCCATAATAGCAAGAACACAATTCATATTTTTAGATGAATAAATCATGAACTTACGTAATAAGTAGAAAAAACCCAAAATCTCAACTTGAATTGCAAAGTCAAAATCTTCAAAAAAAACTTAGGAAATTAAGAATTGCTAAAGTTGCAAGTTAATCTCCAAAGTCAAGAACTAGAACAAAAGAAATAAAGTCTAACCCCCAAAAATGAGGTTTACATGCTTTATATATAGAAAAATAAGTCCTAACTAAAAAGGAAATGAAATAAGGAAATAATGTTTCAGGACGCGCCTTCGATCTACTCCACTGACCTACGGACCATGGATTGACCTACTGAAACGACCCCAAAAATGCCCGAAAATGTGCTTCAGAAACACCTATAATTGTAATTTCCATATATCTCAAAATCCGTGCATGATTTAGGAAATTTGACTTCATATTCTTATTCAGGGGGTCAAATTGAGTGGGAAATGGGTCTAACCCGAATTTTAGAACAATCGTATCAAAATTCGAAAATCGCAAAAAAAGCGATTTTCATGGTCAACTTTAAAGGGGCATATCTCTTAGCACACAAGGAACTGGAAGGGCCGCAACCTATTAAATTAAACCTCTATGAGTTAGCTTTCCAATGCACTTGGTTTCACCTCATTCCGAGTTAGGATGAGGGAGTTATGACCTTTTTCGTAAA
>JAJOOR010015748.1:0-40027 GCA_036250505.1 Solanum acaule | reverse complement strand
CTCTTACTCTTTACTCAACTTCAAAGCTTAAGTCTTAAAACAAAGTTTAAACATTTGTAAAAGACTTCTTAAAATATGGTTCATGCCGAATTATGGACTTGAACGACTCAATGCAAGGTTTTCAATAACCATAAATAGACTCAAATACTTGGAACTCAAGAACTTCAAGATACTACTAATTTCAAGAATGCTCAATGTTGCTCCCAATTGCACACGCAAGTGTACGCGGTCGCGCAAGTAATATAATGGCTCTTAAAAGAACCAGATTATCAAACCCAAAGGACTTGTCAATTAACTATTTTTACTAAATTATACTGATCTAATTATTTATTTAAGAGAGCCAAAAGAGAAGAATGCAATAACAAAATAATAAAATTACTTACAATAGTTGGAAAATCCCAGGGCTGCAACATGTATTGGATTTCATGTATCATATTTTTGGCTTAGAACTAATTTTAGTTGTCAAGTTATTGGTTTATAGGGTTAATTGTACGAGTCAGGCTACACACCTCTAGTCGCCTACTCCAGTTAGCTATCTAACTACATCATTGAGCGGGGATAAATAGACTAACTGCTGAGCATTTTTATTTCATCCTATTTCATAACCAAGCAAGTTGTTCATCCGGGCGTCACTCCTAAACACAAATCACCTCAATCAAATGGGTCAATCGAGCTCTCTATATTCTCTGGTCTATCTAATCCCTCCTCTCTCGATTTTAAGATTAGACAATATATTTATCTCATGGTGATCAAGGACAAAATACTAAAACAAGAATGTAGAAGTAACTTATAATGACAACCAAGAATTAATTCAAAAACCTTAAATAATCAACATTCAATCCGTAGTTACAGCCCCAGAACAAGGGCTTTTAGCTACTAGTCTCTAAGAAAATAAGAAGAAGAAAAGAACCCTAAAAAGTATTGATAACTTTATACTTTGATGCCCTCTAATTGATCTTCACCTCTGCCTCCTCCCTAAAATAATTATTCTTATGGACTATTTATAGATGTAGAAACCCAAAATAAAATAACTGAGTCCAAAATAAATTAGAAATCCAAAACCTTAACAGAATTGAATTTCTACGCTTTACGCGTGAATAGTAACCGCCTTAGACTTCCGCCGTCTTCAATAGTTGGAGATGCCTTCAATGACTGCCACGTGGCAGTAATACAGGTAAGGTTCAATTGCAATTATAATTTGAACTTCATATATTTATATATTATTATATTCAATTTAATCTATTAAGTTATTTGTTTGATTTCGTTCTATAATCTTGCATCTTTAATTCGTTTTAGCTCCAAACTTCTTCAACATTACACCAATTTACTCCTACAAATAAAATACACTATTTAGCACAATCCATAAAATTAATGCTCAAAAAGAACAAATATAAATAATAACTATGAGGCAAATAAGGATTAAAATATATATTTTTGGCCTCACATCACTCAACTCAGAGGGTTCATGCGGAATTATGAGCATGAACTACTCAACTCAAGGACTCAAAGATACTTCTCATCTCAAGATTGTTCGACTTATAATGTTCATGCGGAATTATGGGCATGAACAACTCAACTCATGGACTTCATGGGTAATATGTAATAGTTCCATGATTATAAATGTAATCTCATAGGGGATTAGGAACTCAATACTTAGAACTTGAAGATAATACTCCTCTCAAAGGTACTCAACTGATGAAGTTCATGCGAAAGTTATGGGCATGAACGACTAGACTCAAGGGTCAAAATATCAATAAGGAACTCATGTATATGACTCTTCTCATTCTCATACTTACTTACTCAAAACTTAACTCAAATCGATGATGAATCTCAAAGGATTCACAATTGAACTCAGAGCCTTCCTTGAACTCTACTTTTAACTCTCTCTTGAATTTGAATTATGAATTCAAGAGTTATGATTCATGATATGAAGGATCTCAATAACAATATAGCTATTCGATAATTTGGAATAGAACTTTTAAAAGAAACATGAATTCAAGAACTCAAAATCAACTTATCTCAAGAATACTCAAATCTAGGGAAAGTATCCTAGATTACTCTTTTACTGATCTGAAAGTAGATGTAGGGCGTGAGGACAAACTAGTCCAACACTATGATAGCCTTACATACCTAGAAGAACAAATTTTTTGAAGAATCTTTAAGAATCTTGAAGAATCTTGAAGAAGAACTTGATTAGATGCCTTGAAACCCTAGCTTGAAGGTAAACAATCAAGAAAACCTCTCTTGAGATTCTTGAATTAGTTTCTTGAAATCTCTATGGCCAAGAATTATGATTTTCATTAGTGAAGATGAAAATCTGATTGTTTTGAGCCTTTTATTAGTCAAGAAATTCGTTTATGGTTTTCTTGGAGGTAAAAAGACAAAAATGACTCTTTTTAATATTTCCCGTCGGCTAATTCGTAACAGCACCGTATAGATTACTAAAATAGTCATAACTTTTTACTCAGAAATTGGAATAACGTGAAATTGGCGGCGTTGGAAAGTAGATTCAAATACCTTTAATTGGATAGGTTATGGCTCACGTAAATCTTTATATATTAAGAGATATGGTCGTTTGAAGTTGACCCAAGTAGAATCTTACATCAAAACTTAATGAAACTTCAAGAACACTTATCAAGAACTCATCAAGAACTTAAATCCTTAAATTTCAAGAACGAAATTACGCTAAATAAATCATGATTGGCGTGTGGGTTAAAGAAGCCAACACTATGGAAGCTTACATACCTCTTAGGGATTAAACCAATGGCGAAAATCCACAACAAAACGCAAGACTCTCGACAAATGCTTTGATCCTCTCCTCTTTTCTCTTCTTGAACTCTCAACTAAAACCCTAGGCGTATATTAGGATTATAAAACTGAACCTAATCAGATTAGACCCCTAAATTATTACTAAAAACGAATTAAAGCTGATTGGGTAAGGAAAAGACCAAAATACCCCTTACTATTTCCGGCTTACTTTCCTTAACTGGACTGCCTAACTTCAAATGCACATATCTCCCTCATACGAACTCGAAACTGAGCAAACTCGGTGGCGTTGGAAAGATAATTCAAATATCTTTCCTACGGTGTCTGGTAGAACACCTAACTTATCCTGAGCTAGGATTTATGGTTGTTTGAAGTTTACCCAAAACTCATACTTAGCTTAACTTGCAAAATTTCAGATTTTGCTATATCCAATTTAGTTCTTTTTGAAACTCAAGGTGCTACATATAGTGACCTGACCTTAATACTTAAGAAATTTTAAATTCCTTAGTAAAATCCTACTTACAATGAAGGACGGTTCAAGTCTTAGCTCAAAATATTTCTGGGGTGTTACAGATATTGATTTCATAGGTCCGTTTGTGAGCTCGTATGGTAACAACTTTATTTTGGGGTTGTTGACTATGTATCTAAGTGGGTAGATGTGGTGTCCTTACCTACGAATGAAAGGAGGAGTGTGATCCAATTCCTCAAAAAGTGCATTTTCACAAGATTCGGAACTCCTGAGCTATCATTAGTAATGGAGGTTCCTATTTCTACAATCGAATGTTTGAGACATTGTTGAGTAAATATGGAGTCAAACACAAAGTTGCCACCCCTATCACCCGCAAACAAGTGGTCAAGTTGAGGTATCCAATAGGGAGATCAATTTTGTCTAAACAGTGAAGCCAAATAAGACAGATTGGTCACAGAAATTGGATGATGCTCTATAGGATTATAAGACCACATTCAAGATTCCTATTGGTATGTCACGTTATCAACTTGGGTTTGTGAAAGCTTGTCACTTCCCCATAGAGTTGGAGCATAGAGCGGTGTGGGCTTTGAAAGGTTAAATTTGAATTGAGATGAGGCTTCCAATGAGAGAGTGAACTAATTGTATGAAATGGAGGAGTTTTTCTTTAAGGCCTATGAAATCTCAGCTCTGTACAAAGAGAGGATGAAAATATTACATGATGCCAAAATCTTGAAACGAGAGTTTAGAGCGGGTGATTTTGTTTTGCTATATAACTTGAGGTTGCATTTTGTTTCTGGTCAAGTTGAATTCTAAATGGTCCGGGCCATTTCAAGTGGTTCATGCATATCCTAATGGGGCTATATAAGTGGAAAATAAGGATGGTTTAAAGTTCAAAGTGAATGGGCAACTTTTGAAGTTGAATTTTAGTGAACGTTCGGAAGTGGCTATTATTGAAGTGATCTAATTGGATGACACTTGAAATGCATGTCCACATCATGCAACAACGTTAACTAAGACACTTCTTGGGAAGGCAACCGAATGTTTACTTTATGTCATTTTCAATAATGTGTGTTGAATGTGTAGGTTGGAGTTGGATGTGAAAGCGTTGAGTAATTATACGGTGATAGAACCTATTAGGTGTATCACCTAATCATTCGATGTGTCATTGAAGGGGTTCACCAAACTTAAGAGATCTCCTAGTTCTTGGCGTTGGAAATTTTGTAATGCCTTGACCATTGAGAGAATCGTCGAGTGCATTTCGGTGATGGTTGGTATATCACCGAAATCAACAAATCACTGAAGATTTTAAGCCAGGGTTGGTAAGTTACATTTTCATTTCGGCAATGCGCTAATTCTAATTGGTGGAGTTAGTTGAGCTCGCCGAATGGATGTGAGTTGAAGAGCCAGGGTTTTTTTTTACTTTTTAAACAATCCCTCCAAATATTTTCATTCTTTCTTTCTTCCTTCCTTTCATCCACATTTCTTTCTTAGTTTCATACTTTGATTTTAAATAATTTCATCAAGTTTATTTGGATTTCATCTCATTTCCATCATTTCATGTCCCCTGTGCATCATCGATGTTGGTTTCTTCAAAAGGTTGGTTCTTCGTCCACTTTTTGGTTTTTCACATTACTCTATAAGTTTCTTGAATCCATGTTCTTAGATTTCTATTTATTGTTCATTATTGTATTGTTATAGTTGAATGAGTGCTTCAATTACTCAGTTAAATGTTTCTCTTAGCTTTGACTCAATTGGGGTGGTTTAGTGATTTTGCAATTTTAATTAGGGAGAAATGGGTCTCTACTTGTTAATTATTAATTGATGATGGGTATATGTGGGTAATGGTTCTTTGATTGTTTTTTTTGGCATTAATGAAGTCTGAGTAGCCTATGAACGAACAAAGAACTTGATTTGTACCAATGATGGATTGGGTGAAATCTTTCTTAAGAGCAAATCGTCATTTTGTTAAATGTTTGGTGAAAATTTGGGGAAGTTGGAGAACCCCAACCCTTAGAATTATCGTGGGTAGGTTAAATTTTGCTTGTATGTATTCTGTGATGGAAGTAATGCTAATTTATTAATTGTGGTACTTGGGTGATGGGTCTGAGCTAATTTGGTGGTACATAAACTACTCGGCAATGTGCCGAATGGCACTCAAGTACGCCAATTGTTACAATTGGGGATGCTTTGAATTGAGCTCATTCAACGAGTTTCCTTAGTCTCTCCAATGGATTCATCACATCACCGATTGGCTCTCCCCATTGCCAATCTAAGTTTTATTTATAAAGTGAGCCACTGTTACATTCAACAATAGCCCCTTAAGTTCACCAAGTTTGTTCGGTTACAAGCTGACATACTTGGTGAGTATCATCATTCCTTTTGAACTAACCTTTCACCCTCGATGTCGTACTTTGTATTTGTGTTGTGAGCAGGTATGTGTTGGAAATAAACCAAGAGTAGGATTCCTTACTAGTTTGGGATTTGTTATTTATGGTATTTTCTTATTTATATTTAGTTTGGATTTGATATATAGATTCCTAGTCCTATTTTACTTTGGTTATTAGTTTTATAGGTTTCTAGTCCTAGTTTACTTTGGTTGTTAATAGTATATATAGGGGTGTCTTATTACATATTTTCAACGTAGAGAGATATATATTCAATGTGTACAGAGATAGAATATGTGTACAAAAAATATAAGGGTTATTGAATAAAGCCTCCTACCTCTTCTTTGTATATTAATAAATTTCTTGTAAATAAAACCATTGTTGGGCCTTTCACTTGCACATACATTATTACCTTGGGTAATTTTATTTCCTTCAAATTGGTATTAGAGCTTGTGTGAGATCCTTATAGAAGCCTTGTGTGAGATCCTGATAAAAGCCTTGTGTGAGATCCTAATAAAAGCCTTGTGTGAGATCCTATTAAAAGTCTCGTGTGAGATCTGACATATACAAAAGAATATGAGTATTCCATATTTACACGAATGTCCCATTTTTGTGTTTGATGACAAAAATAATTTTGATATTTGGTATCAACCGATGAAGCATTTTTACAATGTTGTTGAACTATGGTCCACTATTGATATTGGATTCATGGATGCCCAGAGGGCACAACATTAAAGGTGAAGTTGCAAAACAATTTGATAAAAGTAGAAAATCGGATTATATGGCACATTTTTACCTTGGTAGAAAGATCGAATTACATGTATATAATAAAATTTTACATGTTAAGTCAGCAAAGGAGGCTTGGAAATTTTAACAAAAACATATCGATGTATTACATATGTGAAGAGAAAAAAACTTCAACAGCTTCGGAGACAATTTGAGTTGGCTCAGATAAAACCAACAGAATCAATCAAAGATTCTGTATGTGAATTAAAGAAGTTGTTGATGTCCTATGGATTAATGGAGAGGTATTAGAAGAAGTTAAAGTTATTGAAAACATATTAAATTCTCTAAGTTTAGAGTTTCAGACCAAGAAAAAAGATATCGAGTCTACTCGAAATCTAAATACCATGAGACTTGGTGATCTAGAAGATGAATTTGTAATATATGAGATGTGTCTTAATAAAAAAAAACATATGTGATAGAGGAGGAGGTATTGCAAAGAAAGGATGATCAATTAAATGAAAAAGAAGAATCATCAAATCTGATAGAAATATATGAAAAGATCAGAGAAATTATGGAGAAACAAAGGGAAGGTAGAGGTAATTTTCATTGCGGTATAGATGTCTTTGATTGCAAAGAGGACTTCAATAGTGGTCAATCTAATAAGTCAATAATTATTGGGATGACTAAAAATGGCAATTTGGTTGAAACTGATGTTGCTTCGATAGAGACTAGTAATTCAAGACATGAGACATGTAATAGACATGATTGGTCAATACAAAGTGAAGCTATTGGAAAAGAAAAAGAAATATTCACTATTATCTCAGAAGAAAAATTGTTTGAAGCTTTTGAAGATGAAGCTAGTAATAAAAGAAGCAAAAGTGTTCACCAAGAGCATGCTTTTGAAGATCTATCCAAAATTGGAGCAGAAATAATTAAAGTTCTAGTTCCACAATTGAAGTGCATGATGATGAATAGTGAAGATACAATCAACTCAGGATCATTTTTCAAAATTATAGGTTATGAAGAGCATGAAAAGGTATTTGTTAAAGATGATCATTGGATGAATGCGATGAATGAAAAAAAATTCATGTTATTGAGAAAAATAACACTTGGGAGTTGACAATTTTGTTGCCTTCAAAATAACCAATTGGAGTCAAGTGGTTATACAATAACAAAAAACAAATTAATTGGAGAAGCAGACGATTATAAGGCAAGAATAATTATTCAAGAATACAAAAAAGGAAAAAACATGATGATGATATTTTAAAATTGTTAAATATGAAGAAAGTCAAATTGAACTTGAATTTTGCTGAAGAGAGATTAAAGTTGACTAATGATGGCACAAACGATTTTGTTGATGCTACATATTTCAGAAAATTGGTAGGAAGTCTACGATACTTGACTTTTACAAAGCCCGATATTACTTATGAAGTTGTTCATAAAGTTGAAGAAGATGCTAGGCATGGTCACATTCGAAGATCTTGGTTTAAGGGAGGCTATGTAGGAAATAAACCAAGAATAGGATTCCTTGCTAGTTTAGGATTTGTTATTTATGTTTAATTAGGATTTGTTAGTTATATAGGTTCCTAGTCCTAGTTTACTTTGGTTGTTAGTTTTATAGGTTCCTAGTCCTAGTTTACTTTGGTTGTTAGTAGTATAAATAGGGGTGCCTTATTATATATTTTCAATGTAGAGAGATACATTCTATGAGCAAATAATACAAGTTATTGAATAAAACCTCCTACCTCTTCTTTGTAGAGTAACAATTTTCTTTTATATAAAACCATTGTTGGATCTTTCACTTGCGCATATATTATTACCATGGAAACGTATATATTATTACCATGGATAATTTTCTTTCCTTCAGTATGCCTCGTCATAAAAGATATCTGAGAAGAAAGCCACACCTTATACTCCTCCTCCGAGGTAAAAACACAAGGGAGTTGTGATAGCCGAGCCTTTGGCCATTTCAAAGCCAACTCAATGCAAATCTACGTATGGGAGTGGTAAGGGGATGATGATAGAACAAATTTTGGCTCTTTGGAGTATACTTGGACTGAGTATGACCATGACAATAATGAGGATGGATATAATACCCCACTGCATAATCCACTCCCGGAAGCGCAATCCTCTAAACAAAAGAGGAGTTATCGTTATAAGGCCATCCACTATCTTATTACTGTCACAGTTCCTGTTCCAGCTTCAATTCTAGCCCCTGTGGCACCTAAGATTCTAAATCATCTCAAAATTCTAGGAAGCGTACAATTGTTGAGGAGAAATGGTTGTTCATGGATGGTATGATTGATAGATATCCCAAGATTTGGCGAAATCTTAGGTTTCATAAATTAGAGCAGTTCACAAAGCCCCGTCACCCGTATGTTCTCACTTAGGTGAGGGAATTTTATGATGCATATATGCAGTTGTTACCAAGAGGTAAGAAGAAAAAGAACCCGATTGAAGTTGTTGAAGTTCGAGGTAGGAAAGTGAAGTATAGCGAAACTGACATTAATAATGCATTAGACTGCACGGTGTGTAACACCTCAGAACTTAGCTCAGACAGACAAGCTAAAAATTGGTGAGGCATGGAGGGGTTCACGGACCGTGAAAAGAACCACGGTCTGTCACCCTCATAGTGGTTCACACCCAGCCCCAAAAGTGGTGGACCACGGAGCCCTTCACGGGCTGTGGACCACCCCACGAGCTGTGGGAAGGCTCGTGTAAGCCAGGCAGAACCTACCAAGCCCAGCCATCAGACCATGGAGCCCTCCACGGGCCGTAGTCTTGATGACAGGCCGTGGTGAGGCTCGTGAAACTGAGCCAGTAGGCCCCTAACCTAAGTGAAGGACCACGGTCACCTTCACAGTCCGTGATCCCTTACATGGCCCGTGAAGTGGACAGTAGAGGGAAGGGCCCCAGAACCAGTAGCCTCTGACCAGCAGATCACGACCCACTTGACGGGCCGTGGTCCATTTGACGGTCCGTCATAAGGCCCCTGGTCGGCCCCCGTCAGAATTTAAGTGGGGTCATTTTGGTTTTCTCCCCTATGCGTTAGACACCCAAACTACGTAGTTTTGGTCAGTTTGAGCCTATTAACATAGTCAGAACTTACCCTAAGCAACTCATTCACAAAAAAATCATCAAACTTTGAGCAATAGAAGAGAAAGAGTTGAAAAAACCCTTCCAAGAACGCAGCAGGTTTTCTTCAGTTCCAGCACCAAAATCGAAGGATTTCTCTGTGAAATTCGTCACAAGGTATATGGGATTTCACTAGTGGGTTCCTTTCATCCACTAGGTCCCTAGAATTCAGTCAGATCCCTAATTCTCTATGTCTAGTTTAGACCTAGGATTTAAGAAATCTTGGAGAATTGTTATGATTTTGGTTGCTATAGTATCCATAATCTAATTATCATGTTTTCATGGAATCGTGTTTAATTCCTTGTATGAAACTTAGAACCCTAATCGTGTAGTTTCTTTTAGTTCATGAAATGCACTTACTAGGTCAGTAATATAGATAATCATGCTTTAGTTTTCGAACATCACATTATCAATATATAATTGTTACATTCTCAAATTATGCATGTCAGTATTTTCAGTTATTCAACATTTTAATATTTCAGTCATAATGTTTCATATACATATTCAGTTGGGAGTAGACTTAACACCGAGTTGGACTAGGGCTCAGTGTACCCTCATAGTCCCAAAACTACGTTCCCCCATAGGTTTATAAGTCCCCTCTGTGGGCATCATATTTTAGTGATCACGCCAGTTATGCCTTTATACCCCTAGAAATGTATATTGGGTCCTCTCAATGGGGCGTATACATCGAACTCCACGTTTAGCTCACATGGTTTTATGTTGATTAATAGTAGCTCCCACCGTCAGACTCTAATACATTTGACCAGGTTTTCAGTTATACTACAGTATTCAGTCTCAGCATGTTGTGTTTGAAATCAGTACTTGGTCATTGCATCCAGTTCAGTTCATTTCAGTATATTTCAGTATTATTGTTATAATTCAGATTATGTCATTACTCAGTTATGTTCTTTTAGCTTATATATTTGTTCAGGTATATTATATATCCTGCATGCTCAGTACATTCCAAGTACTGACGCATACTCTGCGCTACATCCTTCCATGATGTAGGTCCAGGTCCTCAACATTCAGATCACGCATAAATTGGTTCTCGATCTATACTCTACAGCATCAGTGGAAAGTCCTCATACTTCGAGGACAATAGACATGTTTTCTATTTCAGTCTTTCATTTCAGTTTCAGTTTTGCTAGGGTTAGCTGGGGACATGTCCCAGCAATGCTAGTCAGTAGAAGCTTTTTCAGATATAGTTTTAGATTCAGCTTTAGCATTTGAGTGATTGTTCAATACCATTATACTCTTATTCAGTATTTATATATTCAGACCAGTTTTGGGTATTCCCCACTATCAGTTATAAATTGATTTAGCTTCCGCATTAGTTCATTTTTTCATAGATATGTTCAATAGCTTTTGATATGCTAGCTCAGGGTTAGCTTGGGGTCACTCGTGATCCTAGGTCCCGTGTTTACGTCAAAAGAGTAGCCCCCGGGCGTTAAAAACTTGGTATCAGAGCATTATGTTTAAGAGTCCTAGGATGTCTGAAAGTCGCACTAAGTAGAGTCCATTTTCACGGGTGTGAAGTGCACCACATCTAATGAGAGGGAGGCTACAAAGTGTTTTAAGAAAACTTTACTTTCTTTGCTACTCTTATCGTGCGTGAGGTATGATCTAACTTCTCATTCTAATTCATCATATTGCGTTTCAGATCATGCCTCCTCGTAGAGCTTACGAAAGAAATGCTAATGGCCGCAACGCTAACGCAGTTCCTCCAGTCCCAAACCATAAGGTTTCTAATGCAGAGTTTCAGAATGCTATCCAGCTTTTGGCTAAAAGTGTATCTAATCAGAACAATCAGCATGCTCTAGTTCCTGCAAATGCTAATAGTGGGTCAGCCGCAACAAGGATCCAAGATTTTGTTCGGATGAATCCGCTTGAGTTTCTAGGGTCACAAGTTGGTTAGGACCCATAGAACTTCATTGATAAGGTTAAGAAAATCTTTGGAGTGATTCAAGTGACTGGTAATGATAGGATAGAATTGACATCCTACCAACTTAAGGATGTAGCTCACATTTGGTCCACTCAGTGGAAAGAAAACAGGGGTACAGATGTAGCTCTTGTGACTTGGGAGTGTTTTACTAGAGCTTTTCTGGAGAGGTTCTTCCCGAGAGAGTTAAGGGAGGCTAAAGCTCAGAAGTTTATGAATTTGAGATAAGGTACAATGTCAGTCCAAGAGTACGGACTTAAGTTCACCCATCTCTCCAGGTATGCTCCATACATGGTTGTCGATCCAAGGGCACATATGAGTAAGTTTCTGTTTGGGGTATTCGACTTGGTGAAGACAGAGTGCAGGAATGCTATGTTGTTAGAGCATATGAATATCTCTAGGCTTATGACTCATGCTTAGCAGGTTGAGGGAGACAAGCTTAGGGAACTGGCTAAGGACAATAAGAAGGTTAGAACAGGAAACTATGAATACTCTCAGCAGAAATCAAGTAGTGGAAATAGCTTACAGTTTGAATAGAGATCTTTAGCCCCAGCACCTTCATCAACTAGTTCTCTATCCCCTAGGTTTTGACAGGATCAGAAAGGTAGGGCATCAGGCATTAAGTTTGAGAGGAGTGCTTCAGGTAACAGGACTTTCCCACTTGTCCAATGTGTGGTAAGAACCATATGAGTGAGTGTCTTGCACGCATGAAAGGGTGCTTTGGGTGTGGTCAGTCTGGCCATAGGTTGAAGGATTTCCCTTCTGCTAGGCAGAGGCAGGGAGGTAGTAACAACAATAGGGCTCAGTCTACAGCTCCAGCAATACTAGCAGGTCACCCAACTCAGCAATGAGCTTTATTTGGTACAGGTGGCGGTCATTGCCAAAATAGATTTATGCTCGCCAAGACCAAAAAGATTTTTTTGATGTGGTCATTGGTATGTTACGAGTCTTTCATTTAGATGTTTATGCATTGTTAAATCCAAGGGCTACTCTTTCTTTTGTAACTCCCTTTATAGCAGTAAACTTCGGTGTTAGTCCGGAAACTCTTTCAGAACCCTTCTCAGTCTCTACCCCAGTTGGTGAACCAGTTATAGCTAGACGGGTATACAGAAATTGCCCTGTCACAGTCTCTCAGAAAGTCACCTCAGCAAATATTGTAGAGTTAGAAATGGTAGGTTTCTATATCATTCTAGGCATAGATTGGTTACATTCCTGTTATGCCTCAGTCGATTGTAGAAGTAGGATCTTTCGGTTTCAGTTTCAAAATGAGCCAGTCGTAGAATGAAAGGGTAGTAGCTCAGTGTCTGTGGGTCAATTTATCTCTTACCTTAAGGCTAGAAAGATGACCTCTAAAGGGTGTATCTATTATCTTGTTCGGGTTAAGGATTCAAGCTCCGAAACCCCAACTCTTGAGTCAATCCCAGTAGTAAATGAGTTTCCAGAAGTGTTTCCAGAAGATCTTCCCGGAGTTCCTCCCGAAAGGGAAATCGACTTAAAAATTGATCTCCTTCCATATACCCAGCCTATTTCGATTACTCCTTACAGAATGGCTCCAGCCGAACTTAGGGAATTGAAAGGAAAGTTGAAAGACCTTCTAGATAAGGGCTTCATCAGACCGAGTATGTCTCCATAAGGTGCTCTAGTGTTGTTCGTGAAAAAGAAAGATGGTTCTCTCAAAATGTGCATCGACTATTGATTAATGTCTCAAATACACCTCATCCAATTCTAGGTGTAGACGTTCGTTAATTAGTATAAAACCCAACGAAAGGTTGGGGTCGAACCCACAGGGAGCGGTACCGTATCGAATTCTATTAGCAAGTAAGGATGTGACTCTAATCGGTTATAGAAGTAGACATTGTCGAAATCAAACAAAATAAGTCAAAGGTTTGACAACGAATGTCAGATGGGGAGTTTTAAGATATCAATTAACAACTACAATAATCACTAAAACAAGGGATTAAATAAGTAGGAAGGAATTCTCGAGATGTGATCGATTATAAGCTAATTTCACTATATAGGTAATTGAAGTTTAATAATAAAGTGTTGAATAACTATGGGTAGGCTAGACTATAGGTGCAATAATTTTCTCTCAAACAACTATTATGGTTCAAGCAAGTTCTCTCGAACCTCGACAAGCTTGACACTACAAAACAGCCCAAAACCTTAGTTTATCTACTCTCTCGAGCTAGATAGGTAGGAATGAGTTAAGATTCACTCTCTCGAGATGAACCCATAACAACCCACACACTACAATAATCAATCATTAACCTTGGTTTAAGAACCTCTCTCTCGAGCAAGCCCAAAATACTAAGCTAAAATTGTATTTGCAACTACAATTCATAAATTACTACTCAGCTATCGATCAAACCCACAATAAACAACATTTAAATCATTAAACAACAATAACCATTAGCTAATTAAGTAAATAATCACATGATCACACCCTAAGAATTGGGGTTTTAGCCAAGCATCATAAAAAGATAGAAATTAATACCAAAAAACATTCTCTGGTATTGCAATCCAAGTCTTTAAAATGATCCAAAATGCTAAAAATCAAAAACCCACTTTGAATCTACTTCAAAAACCCTTCAAAGTTGTTTTCCAATGGAAAAATACTAAGAAAACTCTCCAAAAACGAAAGAAAACTAAAACTGCACTTCAATAATAAAACTCGCCACCCCTTTGAACTTTTTTATAATTCAATTTACAGTTTCCTAAATTTCAGTTATAATGACCATTAGGGGAGGTAAGTCGGAGCAGCGTCGACCAGGTCGGCGACACGTCAATCGCTCTATCTCATCACCGGTCTTCCTTGGCTTTTATTCCTCAAGGTTCTGTGACTTTAAGCGATCAAGAACGTGTCGCCGATCCAGTCGGCGGTCCACCGAATGTCAAAATCCATCGCCAAATTGGCTTCTCCCCAGGGCTAGCAGTCTAGAACTTTAGGAGAGCTGAAATACCACTAGGCGAGTCACCGAATGGCTTTGGCGATTCTCAGCTTTTGTTATCTTCAGCCTTTTTCATCTTTTTTGCTCCTTTTTGCCCGGTAATGTCCTTGCCTTGCTCCTTTTGCCTTCTTTGCTACAAATCAACATTTTAACATCAGTTTGGAGCATAGATTAGGCATTTGAGGATACTAAACTATCAAAACAACAACCTAATTGAGTCAAAATCTTAGGCTCATCAACACCCCCAACTTAAACTTTTGTTTGTCCTCAAGTAAAACTCAAGATCAATCAGTTCAACAAGGACGTCTACAAATAGTGTTGCATAAGACTCAACATAAATGCACACAACAAGGTTCAAATTACTTATACAATGATCAATTGTGCACTCTAAGTTTCAAATTGTGACTCACCATCATCAATCGTTAACCTTGGTTTTAGAACCTCTCTCTCGAGCAAGCCAAAAATACTAAGCTAAAATTGTATTTGCAACTACAATTCATAAATTACTAGTCATCTATCGATCAAACCCACAATAAAACAGCATATAAATCATTAAATAACAATACACATTAGCTAATTAAGCAAATAATCACTTGATCACACCCCAAGAATTGGGGTTTTAGCCAAACATCATAAAAAGATAGAAATTAATACCAAAGACATTCTCCATGATCTGGGTATTGCAATCCAAGTGTTTAAAATGATCCAAATGCTAAAAAACAAAGACGCACATCGAATCTACTTCAAAAACCCTTCAAAGTTGTTCTCCAATGGAAAAATACTAAGAAAACTCTCCAAAACGGAAGAAAACTAAAACTGCACTTCAATAATAAAACCCGCCACCCCTTTGAACTCTTTTAGAATTCAATTTATAGTTTCTTAAATTTCAGCTGCAAGGACCATTAGGCGAGGTAAGTCGAGCGTCCCCGACTAGATCGGCGACGCGCCAATCCTTCCATCTCATCGCTGGTCTTCCTTGGCTTTTCCTCCTCAAGGTTATGTGACTTTAGGCGATCAAGAATGTGTCACCGATCCAATCTGTGATCCGCCGAATGTCAAAATCCATCGCCAAATTGGCTTCTCCCCAAGGCTGGCAGTCTAGAACTTTAGGCGAGCTGAAGTGCCACTCAGCGAGTCGCCGAGTGGCTTTGGCAATTCTCAGCTTTTGTTATCTTTAGCCTATTTCATCTTATTTGCTCCTTTTCGCTCGGTAATGTCCTTTCCTTGCTCCTTTTGCCTTCTTTGCTACAAATCAACATTTTAACATCTGTTTGGAGAGTAAATTAGGCATTTGAGGACAATAAACTATCGAAACAATGCCCTAAATGAGTCAAAATCTCAGGCTCATCAACACCCCCAACTTAAACTTTAGCTTGTCCTCAAGTAAAACTCCAGATCAATCAATTCAACAAGGATGTCTACAAATTGTGTTGCATAAGACTCAACATAAATGCACACAACAAGGTTCAAATTACTTATACAATGATCAATTGTGCACTCAAAGTTTCAAATTGTGACTCACCATCATCAATCGTTAACCTTGGTTTTAGAACCTCTCTCTCTCGCAATCCCAAAACACTAAGCTAAAATTGTATTTGCAACTACAATTCATAAATTACTACTCAGCTATCGATTAAATCCACAATAAAACAACATTTAAATTATTAAACAACAATACCTATAAGCTAATTAAGCAAATAATCACACGTTCACACCCCAAGAATTGGGGCTTTAGCCAAACATTATAAAAGGAGATAAATCAATACCAAAAACATTCTCCATGATCTGGGTATTGCAATCCAAGTATTTAAAATGATCCAAAATGCTAAAAATCAAAGACCCGCTTTGAATCTACTTCAAAAACCCTACAAAGTTGTTCTTCAAAGGAAAAATACTAAGAAAACTCTCCAAAAATGGAAGAAAACTAAAACTGCACTTCGATAATAAAACCTGCCACCCCTTTGAACTATTTTAGAATTCAATTTATAGTTCCCAAATTTCAGCTGCAAGGACCATTAGGCGAGGTAAGTCGAGCGTCGCCGACCAAGTCAGTGACGCGCCAATCGCTCCATCTCATCGCCTGTCTTCCTTGGCTTTTAGTCCTCAAGGTTCTGTGACTTTATGCGATCAAGAATGTGTTGCCGATCCAGTCGACGGTTCGCCAAATGTCTAAATCCATCGCTAAATTGTCTTCTCCCCAGGGCTGGCAGTCTAGAACTTTAGAGAGTTGAAGTGCCACTTAGTGAGTCACCGAGTGGCTTTGGCGATTCTCAGCTTTTGTTATCTTCAGCCTATTTCATCTTTTGTTATCTTCAGCCTATTTCATCTTTTTAGCTCCTTTTCACCCGGTAATGTCCTTGCCTTACTCCTTTTGCCTTCTTTGTTGCAAATCAACATTTTAACATCAGTTTGGAGCATAATTTAGGCATTTGAGGACAATAAATTATTAATATAACGCCCTAAATGAGTTGAAATCTCAAGCTCATCAACTATCGTCTGTTGAACAAAGTCACCATCAAGAATAGGTATCCCATCCCCAGGATTGATGACTTGTTCGACCAACTCCAGGGTGCTAGTCATTTTTTGAAGATAGACCTCAGATCCGGTTATCATCAGCTTAGCGTCAGAGATAGTGACATCCCAAAAACAGCCTTCAGGACTTTGTATGGTCATTATGAATTTGTAGTTATGTCACTTGGACTAACCAATGCTCATGCAACTTTCATGGATTTAATGAACAGGGTGTTCAAGCAGTATTTGGACTTGTTCGTTATTGTCTTTATTGATGATATCCTCATTTACTCTAGGAATAAGGAGGAGCATGCGACTCATTTGAGAGTTGTTCTGCAAACTCTCAAAGATTGCCAGTTATTCGCTAAGTTTAGCAAATGTGATTTTTTGGTTACAATCAGTTTCTTTCCTTGGTCGTGTGGTATCTACCGAAGGGATCCGAGTGAATTCTCAAAAAATAGATGCAGTGAAACAATGGCCTAGACCCACTTCTCCTAAAGATATTACAAGTTTCTTGGGTTTGGCTAGGTATTACAAGAGATTTGTTGAAGGATTTTCATTCATAGCTTCCCCATTGACCAAATTGACTCAAAAAAAGATCAAGTTTCAGTGGTCAGATGAGTGTGAGAAAAGCTTCTCAGAATTGAAGACTAGGTTGACTACAACTCTGATCTTGACCCTACCAGAAGGTTCAAATGGTTATGTGATCTATTGTGATGCATCAAGGGTCGACCTAGGTTGTGTGTTGATGCAGCAAGGTAAGGTCATAACTTATGCTTTTAGACAACTTAAGGTACTAGATTGTGACCTCAAGATTGTAGTTGTAGTATTTTTCGTAAAGATTTGGATACATTACTTGTATGGTGTTCACGTAAATGTGTTCACAGATCATAAGAGCCTCTAGTATGTGTTCACCTAGAAAGAGTTGAATCTTTGTTAAAGGAGATGACTTAAATTCCTAAGGGACTATTAAATGAATGTGTTTTACCATCCTGGTAAGGCCAATGTAGTAGCTGACGCTCTCAGCAGACTGTCTATGGGTAGTGTAGCACACGTTGAGGAAGACAAGAAGGAATTAGTGAAAGATGTTCACCGGCTTGCTCGCTTAGGAGTTGGTCTTACGGACATGTCAGCTGGTGGTGTGATAGTTCTATTATAGATTCTAATCTTCATTGGTAGCGGAGGTTAAGGAAAAACAAGATAGTGATCCTATATTGCTTCAGTTGAAAGGGGTAGTTCATCAGCAGAAAGTTGAGGTTTTCTCCCAAGGGGGAGATGGTGTGATTTGTTACCAGGGTCGCTTATGTGTTCCTAAGGTAGGTGAGTTGAGATAACAAATCCTTACAGAAGCCCATAACTCCAGGTATTCTATTCATCCAGGTTCCACTAAGATGTACCGTGATCTGCAAGAAGTCTTTTGGTGGAACGACATGAAGAGGGACATAGCAGATTTTATGGATAAATGTCCTAATTGTCAACATGTTAAGGTAGAACATCAGAAACCATGAGGTATGACTCAAGAGATTAACATTCCTACATGAAAGTGGGAAGTCATAAACATGGATTTCATTACGGGTTTACCTCGTACTCGCAGAAAGCATGACTCCATTTGGGTGATAGTAGACAGAGTTACTAAATTCGCTCACTTCTTGGCTGTCAAGACTACAGATTCAGCGGGGGATTATGCTAAACTCTACATTAATGAGATAGTCAGGTTGCATGGAGTTCCCTTGTCTATCATCTCAGATAGAGGTCCTCGGTTTACGTCTCATTTCTTAAGATTGTTTCAGAAAGGTCTTGGTACTCAGGTAAATCTCAGCATAGCATTTCATCCACAAATGAATGGTCAGGCAGAGCGCACTACTCAGACCTTAGAGGACATGTTGAGAGCTTGCGTGATTGATTTCAAGGGCAGTTGGGATGATCACCTACCTCTCATAGAATTCGCCTATAATAATAGTTATTATTCCAGTATTCAGATGGCTCCTTATGAGGCATTATATGGGCGTAGATGCACATCTCTGATTGGTTGGTTTGAAGTAGGTGACCCAGCATTGATTGGGCCAGATTCAATTCATGAAGCTATGGAAAAAGTTCAACTTATCAGAGATAGACTTAAGACAACCCAGAGTCATCAGAAATCCTATGCAGATGTAAGGAGAAGGGACTTAGAATTTGAGATCGATGATTGGGTTTTCCTAAAAGTATCACCTATGAAGGGAGTGATGAGATTTGGCAAAAAAGGGAAGCTCAGTCCTAGATATGTAGGTCCTTACAGAATCTTGAAAATGGTTGGCAAAGTGGCTTATGAGTTAGAGCTGCCAGCATAACTAGCAGCGGTGCATTCAGTCTTTCACATTTCCTTGTTGAAGAAGTGTGTGGGAGATCTGGCATCCATAGTACCATTAGAGAGTCTGGCTATGGAGGATAGTCTCACTTATAAAGAGGTGCTAGTTTAAATTCTTGATCGTCAGGTTCGTAGGTTGAGAAATAAGGAAGTCGCTTCAGTGAAGGTTTTGTGGAGGAGTCAGTCTGTATAGGGAGCTACTTGGGAGGCAGAAGCAGCCATGAAGGCCAAGTATCCTCATCTCTTTCTTGCCGATTCCGTTTTAGCTTCAGGTAATAGTTCATCTACAGTCTCTCAGTTTACTCTTGCATAAATTCAGCCTCAGTATCTTGTTCTTTCAGTTGTTCTTGCATTTTCAGTGTATTTGCATGTTCTTGGACCTCAGTTCAGTTAGATTTCAGTTCTCATACTTAGTGGTAGGGATTACAGCTCCTTCCCTCCATACTCATCTAGTTTAGACTTCATTCGAAGACGAATGTTCCCAAGGAGGAGATATTGTAACACCTCAGAACTTAGCTTAGACAAACAAGCAGAAAATCTGTAAGCCATATAGGGGTTCACAGACAGTGAAAGAAACCACAATCTGTCACCCTCATCGTGGTTCACACCCAGCACCAGAAGTGGTGGACCACGGAGCCCTTCATGGGTCGTGGACCACCCCACGAGTCGTGAGAAGGCTCATGGAAGCCAGGCAGAACCTACCAGGCCCAGCCATCATACCACAGAGCCCTCCACGGGTTGTGGTCTTGATGACGAGTCGTGGTGAGGCTCATGAAGTTGAGCCAATAGGCCCCTAGCCCAAGTCAAGGACCACGGTGACCCTCACGGTCTGTGATCCTTCAAACGGTCTGTGAAGTAGATCGTAGAGGGAAGTGCCGCAGAACCAGTAGCCTCTGACCAGCAAACCACGACCCACTTGACAGGCTGTGGTCCCTTTAAAGATTCGTCATAGGTCCCGTGGTCGGCTCGTATCAGATTTTAAGTAGGGTCGTTTTAGTCTTTTCCCCTATGTGTTGGACACCTAAACTACGTAGTTTTGGTCAATTTGAACCTAGTAACTTAGTCATAACTTACCATAAGCGATCCATTCACCAAAAATTCATCAAACTTAGAGCAATAGAGGAGAAAGAGTTGACCAAACCCTTCCTAGAATGCAGCAGGTTTTCTTCAGTCCATCCCTAAAATCGAAGGATTTCTCCATGTAATTCATCACCATTTATGTGGGATTTCACTAGTGGGTTCCTTTTATCCACTAGGTCCCTAGAATTCAGTCAGATCCTTGATTCTCTATGTCTTGTTCAGACCTAGGGCTTAGGAAATCTTAGAGAATTGTTATGATTTTAGTTGCTATAGTATCCATAATCTAATTATCATGTTTTCATGGAATCGTGTTTAATTCCTTGTATGAAACTCAGAACCATGATCGTGTATTTTGTTTTAGTTCATGAAATGCACTTGCTAGGTTAGTAAAATAGATAATCATGTTCAGTTTTCGAACGTCACATTATCAGTATATAATTGTTTCATTCTCATATTATGCATGTCAGTATTTTGAGCTATTCAGCATTTCAGTATTTCAGTCATAATGTGTCATATACATATATAGTTGGGTGTAGACTTAACACCGAGTTGGCCTAGGGCTCAGCGTACCCTCACAGTCCTACAACTACGTGCCCCCATAGGTTTATAAGTCCCCTCTATGGGCATCATATTTTAGTGATCACACCAGTCATGCCTTTATACCCCTGGCAAGGTTTATTAGGTCCTCTCGATGGGGCGTATACATCAGACTCCATATTTAGCTCACGTGGTATTATGTCGGTTAATAGTAGATCCCACAGTTAGACTCTAGTGGCATTTGACCAGGTTTTCAGTTATACTACAGTATTCAGTCTCAGCGTTTTATGTTTGAAATCATTACTTGGTCATTGCATCCAGTTCAGTTCATTTCAATATATTTTAGTATTATTGTTATAAATCAGATTATGTCATTTCTCAGTTATGTTTTGTTCAGCTTATATATTTGTTCAGTTATATTCTATATCTTGCATGTTTAGTACATTTCAAGTACCGACGCATACTCTATGCTACATCCTTTCATGATGTAGGTTTAGGTCCTCAGCATTTAGATCACACGTAGATCAGTTCCCGATCCATACTCAGCAGCATCAGTGGTGAGTTCTCATACTTCAAGGACAATAGTCATGTTTTCTATTTTAGTCTTTCATCTCAGTTTCAGTTTTACTAGGGTTAGCTGGGGACATGTCCTAGCAACGCTAGTCAGTAGATGTTTTTTCAGATATAGTTTTAGATTCAGCTTTAGCATTTGAGTGATTGTTCAGTACCACTATACTCTTATTCAGTATTTATATATTCAGACCAGTTTTGAGTATTCCCCATAATCAGTTATAAATTGATTTTGCTTCCGCATTAGTTCATCTTTTCGTAGATATGTTTAGTTGCTTATGATATGCCAGGTCAAGGTAAGCTTGGGGTTACTCGTGATCCTAGGTATCATGTTTATGTCAATGGGGGTAGCCCCAGGGTGTGACATGGTGCAAATTCGTCATGATTTGGCTAATAAGCTCGAGAAGACATTAGATGAGCTAAGGGGTTGTCTTGCCCCATTGTTGAGTGAGACTACAATTCCTTAGATTGTAGAGGGACTGATAATTGAAAAGAAGTACATACACATCACTGCGTGATCTTGGTTTGGGTTTATATGTAGCTATTTGGTGCCGTCTCAGAATGAGTCTATTGTTCGCCACCCAAAAGATGCAATGTTAGGCTTGATCATCACTATAAAGAGGCTAAATCTGGGTTCAATCGTTGCTCTGAAAAAAGTCATGAGGGCTAATCAAAACCAGACCTCTCTTTCATTTCCATGTTTGATTACACAGTTGTGCCGAAGGGCATGTGTTCCTTTTTTGGATAAGAAGGATATAGATATCACCCCAACCTCAGCCTGTGATATTATTTGGATTGACGTGGAGTACCTTTGGGATAAGACCGAGCAGAAGAAGACAACACTGATGGCTAACTCCGTGATTGTTGATATGGAGTCTTTAGAGGGTGAGCCTATACCTCCCACTTTGATTGTCGATGCCTCAGGTACTCCTACTATTGTTATTCTTCCCCGCCCTCCATTGATTCAGGAGGTTGTGTTATGGAGGGGTAACCTTGCATATTCTACGTATATGTGAACCTCTTGGTTTAAAGCTCAGGTTCCCACCATGATTGAGTGGGCTATATAGGCTTCCCGTGTACCCCTTTAGAAGGAGATGCAGAGGCATAGAGAAACATTGTGGATGCATGAGAAGTGTATTGATGCATTATCTGCCTGGGTAGAAGAGCGAGAAAAAGAACAGGGTGGTAATGTTAATTGGTCAACCTTGAAGGCTGATGTGATTGTGTTGAGAAATGATGTGGATGAATCGAAATCCACTGATATTTCATGTTTGTGGACTGATTCTGGTGTGAAGAAACCCTACCCTGTATTCAAGAACCAGGTTCTTGAACAATGCACGAAATAGTTACTTAAGAAACAACAACACAGAGATATCGTGGAAACCTTCCTCACTTAAGGAAGGGAAAAACTACACCAAAGTTTTATATTAATTTCAGATTACAACTCAGTCAATCAATGAATTTAACTCTAAAACTTCTACCCTTTTTCGATTAACTCTAATCGAAAACTCTACTCTCCAAGAAGTCAAACTCACTTCTTGTATACAAAACTCTCTCTCGACTCTACCCCAAGAAGTCAAACCCACTTCTTGTTAATAATTCTCACAAACTTTACTCTTACTCCTTCCCAAACACTGATTCAACAATTGAATTAATGCAACTCAACTATTTTGAAAGAATTCGTAACTCTAGTACTTCTTTTGTTCTTCTCTTCTTGAATGCTTTGGCCTTCGCTGTAATTCTCTCTTTATTCGAATTATGCAAAAAGCCAGTTTTCTTTTCTTGTTTTACGCCTTTTATAGAAATTTCGATTTGTCGTCTTCAAATTCTATAAGGAGAGGATTTTGTTTTCCTTTCCTTGTTGAACTTGTATTGCCGCTATCCTTATTCGCCTAGAAATATTTTAATATTATAGTTATCATTCTTTGACTTGGAGTGCTGGTGAAAAGAGCTGCGTTTACTAAAACTATTCTACACACGCAACTTTATTCTCGCTGCCTCTTTTATTTAGCTCAATGCATATGTATATGAACCTGGTTCATATTTTGTCATTATCAAAAGTATTGTGAGCCATTCATTCTTCATCAATTTCCCCATTTTTGATGATGATAAATGCATATACCACTTGTGTACCTGTTACACATAGATAGTACTACTACTTCCCATTTTGACACATAAAAAATAACAGTGAAAGACAATGTAAGTATAAAAACATAACCAACTCAGATCTAGTAGAGCAACACAAGAACAAACAAGCAAACATTGAACACAATCTAAGGATATTAGCCATCCAAACTAAAAATAGTTAGAGCAAAGCATAGCAAACCAGATGCTCGACCAAAACAAAGGCACTAGATGGTAAGCTCGAGGAGCTATATCAAACTACATAACACAAAGCAAAACAACACAATATATGAGAATGTCTGAGAATAGGCTAAAGGGAAATATATAAGAAGTTGGTGAATGAGGGTTATGTTGGGTGGAAGATGAAGAAGAGATGTGAATCATGCGGTCCACACGAGTATTGCCATCAAGCTATTGTTGTAGCAGTTTGTTCTTTAACCATGATACTTCCCCCGAGACACAGCCAACCTGTTTTGAAGAGACACGATTTCACCTCTTAGCACATCATTTTGAGTTCTGGCATCATGGAGCTCATTGAGAAGACTAGCAATAGGCCCAGCAGCACGAGGAGGAGCATCATGAACCCTGTCCTCAGCTTCCAAAAGTTTGCACTCAGCAAGAGTGGATTTGGTGAACATGACATTCCTATTTAAATAATTAACTTTTATTTTTCAAATTTAATATAACCTTATGATTGCATTTGTACATCCAAACAACACATGTGCAATTATATTGTAATTATACTGTGGAAAACAAGCAGGTCGGTGTAATTACTAGGTTGTGTAATTACTGTGATGATATTTACTATCCTAATAATTACATCAACTTCAATTATCATGTGACTCTCCAAACAGACCCAAAGTGTGAAGAGTGAAGACAAGATAGGAATTGGAATGTGTTTTGTTTTTCTCTCACAAAAGATTTGGTTTGATATCAGTACATATGGTTTGTCATTTATATATTTCTATTTAAATTGAATCATAAGTTATATTCCATAAATGGACATATAAGAATATTTTTTCCATCAAAATCACATAATTATTTTTCTAATAGTAAAATCACAATTTTTTAAACCATTTTTTAATATTTAATCTAATATCAACCAAATTCGATTAAAAGAGGATAGACAAGACTTGACCCCAAAAGAATTAAGGAAAAATGGCATGATATACCTCTCAAATTCGAAATTTTGAGTTGATATATCATTTGTTACAAAAGTGGCTCATATACTCTTATTATTACATAAATAGCTCAAATCTACCATATTTGTCTAATGAGAGTGAAAAAATTAATTAAATTTATTTTATATTTTTGATATATTATTAAAAAAAAATCTATATAGGTATATTTGATCTTTTCGCAAAGCTAAGAGGTATATTTGATTATTTCCCAAAGTTAAGAGGTAAATTTGATCTTTCTCAACTATGAGTTTTTTTTACCTTCTTTAATTCAATGAATAATTCGATTTTATTATCTTAATTATCAAATTTATTTCTACACTTGTCACGACCCAACCCACCGGGCCGTGCTGGCACCTACTCTAACACCTAAGTAGGAGAACCCTCGAAAGACATGTGGAATATTAAGAAAACTGAAGAACAATTATAATCGTAAGGTTTTTATAAAATAAGAGTTTTTATTTTGGACAACAACTTGAGTTAAGACTTGTAAAGTAATTAACACCCCCAGGATCTAGTCTAAACAGGTACAAGAGCTACTAAGAGTACAAGGTATAACAAAATTATAAATGACGCAGCTCCCACCATGCAGAAGGAAAAGTAAAAGTTGTTGGAGATTGCCTTCGTCTTCACCTATGAAACATCACTTATCCTGCAACCAAACTATGCCAAACGGCATAGCAAGAGTAGTATCAGTACAACCACACGTACTAGTAGGCATCATCGGCCAACTCGATACCCACCACATAATATAATAAATCGACTAGCAAGAAACATGCAATAAGACTGTTCATTCCTCCACCTTTAGAATTCCCAAGTGCCTTAGAGACTCTAACCCTTACCTACTCCGTTCTTGATCATACTTAATCATCCTATCCCTCTAGAGGAATTCCTGGAAATAACTACTACCAACCCGATCAACATTCGCGACACACCCTTTCTTCATTTCTGACACTACTTAACTTGTAACCCCATGGTATTTCTATCAAGGCTTGTTAGCCAATTCAATTCCACCTCCTTCCGGGGGAAAACCCAGCTAGTAACACTATGACATGACACCCCCCCCCCCATCCTCAATGACAATACACATGACCATCTTCCTAAAACAGTAACAACATTAAGACCCTTGGTCCCCACTTACCATACCACATCCCGATTTGGGCTCGACCATTCACAGTTCATTGGTTATGAGATATACCCAACTATTTTACGACACCGCGAACTCACATATAAGAACATAATGTACAATCCAGTTATCTTTTCAGGAAACATGTACAATTCCACATTATCAATAATAAGCATATATGATAAGTCAATGGTCCTCTCATGGAACCCATACCCAAACTGTTAGTGTGCCGGATCGTAACACCCGATCCAAGTTAGTGTGTCGGAACGTGACACCCATTCCAATATGTATGTTGGTACGTGACATTTGTTCCAATTAGTGTGTTGGAACGTAACACCCGATCCATTCAACAAGCCAAAATCACAATCACAATGTACATTCTCAAATCATACAATCAAGTGTTGATTCATGGCATACAATCATTCATTCCAACTCATTTGTATTAGGTGTGATCAATAGTGCACATTTGTATACATACATACATACATATATTACAATGAAGCAATTGCTAGCATACATTACACAAACAAGAAATCAAACCATCATCTGCACTAGTTCACGGGATAGGGTTTCCTCCTACGGTATACGTCTGATGCAACCCTAGGAATATGTGTTTAATCATATCTTTTCGGTGCACAAAAGCCTACGCATGATTTCTACCGTCAATTACCATTATACTACGCAGTGAAACACAGATTTATAACTACTCAATTAATAAATCTAGCCTACCTGGGTGACAAGCAGCTGCACGGGATTATAGCTCCAATTCTGGTTTCTGGGTGACGGGACGGTGAATCTTGACCGAAAATCCGCAATCTATCGACCTCCTTATGCTAGAAATTTCTTTCTCCTCCCTTCAGAAGTTAAGAGCAGCCTTTTGAGGGTTTCTGGGGTGATTCTCGCCTTTTTTTTGTGTTTTTGGAAAAAGAAGAAAATTAGACTTCACGTTATTTACATTTTGTCTCGCCCATCCCTCTCTGGCGGCAACTTATCCCACTAGAGCGTCGCCGCCCTAGTGGCATCAAGCCCGCTCTGGTGGGCTGAGAGACCCAATTTCCCTGACATTTTTCCTTTCCTAATTAATGACTGTAACACCTCACTTTTTGAAAGAACTAGAACGACTTAGAATTGGAAAGAAACCATTTTTGGAAATAATCAAATTTTGAAAGTTTGACAAAGTTAAGCTAAGTATGAGTTTTGGGTCGACTTCAAACAACCATAACTCCTTTCTCGGGATGATTTAGGTGTGCTACCAGATACCATAGGAAATATCTTTGAATTAGCTTTCCAATGCCACCGAGTTTTCTCAGTTTCAAGTTCGTATGAGGGAGATATGTCCATTTGAAGTTGGGTTGTCTAGATAAGAAAAGTCAAAACCGGATTTTAGAAGGGTATTAAGGTCTTTTCACTACCCAATTAATTAAATTCGTTTTTGGTAATTAAGTTGGGGACAAAACTGATTGGATTCAGTTTACGCTTCAAAAAACAAGTTAGGGTTTTGAGAGAAGAGAAAAGAATAGGAGAAAAGAGGAGAGGATCAAGGCGTTCATCGAGGTTCTTGCATTTTGTTGCAAATTTTTTCCATGGGTTTAATCCCTAAGAGGTATGTAAGCTTCCATAGTGTTGGGTTTGTTCACCCACACGCCAATCATGTTATTTTCAGCACAATTGCATTCTTGAAGTTGAAAGATTAGAGTTGTTGATGAGTTCTTTGAGGGCTGTATTGGGTAGATTAGACTGTACTTAAGTTAAGTAATCAAATCCAAGTGATTGGGGAAGAAATCGTTCGATTCTAGGCGAGTTAGTGTGAGAAAACAAGCAAAGAAATTCGTCGAGTTTTCTGGGTTGGGGCCTAGTGCGTCACGCCAGCCTGTGCGCCCCAAATCATGTTCTGAAGTTTAGGGGCTGGTGCCCCACACCACTCAGTGCGCCAGGGTCGCCTTCCCCATCCAGTTTGCAGTCGGTTGCTCCGTTTAAGTTATTTTAAAGTGTACCTTCACTCCCTTTCGATTCTAACTACTCTAAGCTACTTCTAAACACCTTGAAATCATTCATAAACACCTTGAGAATTCTTTCGGACATTCTAAGAAAGCCCCTTTGAGTCCTTTTGTGGAGTCTTCTACAACTTCTAGTAACTTGTTTCAAGACTCGAGCAAGTGAGTATGAGAATGAGGAGAATGTATTCATGAGTCTACTTTATCATCACGACATCCTTCATATCATGAACCATAACTCTTGAATTCATAATTCACATTCAAGAGAGAGTTAAGAGTAGAGTTTAAGAAAGCCTTTGAGATCAACTATCGATTTGAGTTAAGTTTTGAGGAAGTAAGTAAAAGAATAACAAGATTCGGATACATAAGTTCCATATTATTATGTAGACCCTCGAGTCTAGTCGTTCCTGCCCATAAATTCTGCATGAACTTCATAAATTGAGTACCTTTGAGAGGAGTAGTATATTCAAGTTCTAAGTCTTGAGTATTGAGTTCCTAACCCTTCTGAGATTATATTCCTAAGCATGGAACTATTACATGTTACCCTTGAGATGAGAAGTGTCATTGAGTCCTTGAGTTGAGTTGTTCATGCCCATAATTCCACATGAACCTTATGAGTTGATCAATCTTGAAATGAGTAGTATCATTGAAGTTCTTAAGTTCTGAGTTGTTGAGTTCTGAGTATCGAGTTCTTTGTATGGTTATTGAAAACCATGAATATGGGAACTAAGTATTCCCAAGAGTAAATGTTTTCACATTTAAAAGAGGAGGAAACTGAGATTTCCAAAAGAGTTTTGAGTAGTTGAGTAGCATCTCTTTTTAGAGAAATATTTTGAGTAATAATCTCAAACCATAGAAAGAGTTATGTTTTTAAAACATATGAGCTGAGTATATTTTGGGAGTAGTATTGAACACCGATATGGGGACGAGTTCATATAACTCAAGTCTCCATAAACCATGTAGCTGACGTGGGTAGAAATGGTCATACTTTTTAGATGATTCCTTAGTGCTTTTTAGCACAAACTAGTGGATCCACTTAGTTGAGAAGTCTTTTACCTTGGCAAAGTATAGGACGGTTCTGGCAGCGTGGGCGAGAATTGTATCATCACATAGCTTATAGTGATAGTTGTCGGTTAGAGAAACTCCCACATAGTTATATTGTATTTTTATATACACGCTGAGTATTATTGTATTTTTCAATACATTGAGTTGCTATCTACAGTTTTACAGCTTTCCAGATATATTGCATCTTTTACTATTGCTTTATCCTTGAGTATCATGAGTTGAGTATCTTGAGTTGAGTACCTTTGAGTTGAGTATCTTGAGTTAGGTATCTTGAGTTGATATGTGTTTTATTGTGTCGAATACCTTGTTGTTGAGTTTCACTGAGTTGAGAACATTATTACTGAGTTGAGTATCTTATCCTTGAATACTTCTGAGTTGAGTAAGTTTGAGTAGTTTTGGGTATCCTTGAGTATTCCTTGAGTTGAGTAAGTTTGGAAAGAGGTAAGTATGTTTCCTTTTTATCAAGTTCAAGCTTATGTTTACGCTTTAGAATTCCCCTTACATGCTCGTACATTCCACGTACTGAGCCATTTGGCCTGCATCGTTTCATGATGCAGATACAGATAATCAGGGTCATCAACAAGAGCTTTATTGATACCGCATGGAGTTCGAGTTAGCTATGGTGAGCCTCATTGCTTCTAGAGGGTTCCATTTTTACATTCAGTCATATCAGTTGTTAGGATATCGTAGGTCTTGTCCCGACTTCCATCTTTGTCATTTAGAGGCTTCATAGATAGACAATAGAGTTTCAAAAGTCTGTTCATTTATTTTGTTAAATGTTTTAAAGACTTAAGTTGCCTATTTTATGGCGATTTGAATATATTATTTTTATTCTGAGTTGTTCATTTGAGTTAAAGCTTTGAAAGTTGGGTTTATTGAATTTTATTCAGTTTTTAAGCTTTGTATGCTTGAATTAGTTTTCCACTTATAGTCAGCCAGGATGAGGGTTCGCTTGGGGACAACCAATGGTTCTCGAGTGTTGGCCACGTCTAGGGTGTAGGCTCGGGTCGTGACAACGACGGTTCGAATTGTTACAACACTCATCTTCTTATAAAATTTATCATAGATTCCCCCCTTTTTTGCAGATACAAAAAAAGTAACTTACAATGTAGCCTCAAAAGAACAATCTTAAATTATTTTGTTCTTTTTCCATTCACGTTTCTTTTTTTTTAATTCTTATATTTTCACACTAAAAATTAAAGGGAAAAGGATCATATATAACCCTCAACTTTACGATTTATAGTTAATATATCCCTTGTTGCAAAAATAACTCACGTATACTCTTACCATTACACAAATGACTCAGACATACTCTTTTTGTCTAATGAAGCAGAAAAAATTAGTATAAAATTAGTTTTTATGTATTTATTTTAAGAAATTGAAATCCATGAAGGTATATATGACATTTTTGCAAAGTTAAGAGGTACATTGGAATGGAGTGATAAGTAAAACATATAGAGAAAAATTTGGTATCGTTAAAAAATGAAAAGAGTTTTAAAAAATTATGGAAGATCTCTGACGAGTAGAGAATTTTGGACTCATTTTAGGCTTCTAGTAAACAAAAAGTAGTGTTCTCAATGTCTATTTGCATCTTATTATGATCAAAATGTATTTGTATTTGAGTTATCAGACCATAAGCATGGAGATAAAAGATATCAAATGCAGTAAAAATAACTGAAATAAATATGCAAAGGCGACACTGAGTGTCACCCAAGTTGACTCGGCGCATCACCGAAGGTTACAATTTTAACCCTCAAGTTCATCTCAGTTTGGCAATATCAGGGAGAAGTCGGTGTGTCATCGAAGTGATTCGGCGATGTTCATTGGTGTCGCTGAATGTAGCAGGCACCTGAAAGAAAAATCAAAGTTGGAAAGTCTAAGTGGTGATGAACTATACCATTTAGCGCATAACCCGACCTGCTCGGTTGTCCCGACTTAGTTCACTGAAATAACACTATAACGATCCATCCCAATCCTTATGAATAGGTCAATGGTGAAAGAATTTGGGTCAGAAAGCTTTTCGAATAGTGACTCAAAAAATTTAGGCTAGGTCAACCTCAGAAGGAATCTAGACTAGGTGCACTCTAGGACCATCTAATAATGGGTGGGGTTAAATATATAGGCTTGGTAAAAGTTTGCTTGTAGCCAAGACAATAAGGAACCCATAGGGCTTTATAGAATCGAATTCGGGTGAGTAAAACTCCAAGAATCAAATTTGGAGTGAAAGGGGTCGTTTGGGATGTCAAGGGAAAGATGTGTGCCGTGAAAAATGGGATTTTAAGGGATTTTTTATTCTTTGAAGTTCACATAGTCCTCTATAGAGGGAGGTGTCCGCTATAGTGGGCGTGTGCAGGCTCTATAGTGGCGCTAGTTCTGCTATAACGGAGTAAAACATGATTTTATGCAGAAACAACTTAAAAACCTCCTATTTTTTGCATTTTTGTTCTTGGAATTGGGAGGGGAAATTTAGGGTTGTTTGCACTCAATTTCCCTTGGAATTCTTTGGTGTTACTCCCAAAACTTGTAAATTGATTCTTAATCCTTAGAATAATATACTACTCTTGAGGGAGGGTTTTGGCATGGTTTTATGATGGAAAAAAACCCTAAGTTGGCGAGGATGATCATGAAATGACTTGGGGTTAGGATTTGGGTAAGATTCAGATATTATTAGGTCATTTTTGATTGATTGTTACATTTATTTATTATTTTAGACCAAGAACAAGCCAAGGCATTTTAAAAGGGAAAGCTCGAGTTCTTTAGAGTTTCTAAGCGGCTTGATACGAGGTACGTAATGGTTACATATTTTTTTGGTATATGTATGTCTGCGTTTCTACTATATATAGTATCACTGGTGCAATGCATGTTAGGAAAAACATAGGGAAGCATACGAATTGACATCATGTTGATAATCTCATGCAATGGACATGTTTATGTGACTTGAGGCTTTCAAGTAGTGTTGTCCATTGTGTTTGTAATTTTTCATGATTATTTGTGATTGTTGATTGGCTTAAGTATCACACCGGTACAAAAATACTAATGGTTGGCTCGGATACCATGCCTGCATAATTACTAACAGTTGGATCAGATATGACACCTGATATAATTATAAAATCTTATTGACTTGGGTACCACACTGGTACACTAACAGTTTGTATAAGGGGTTCCATGAGAGGACCAGGTATGTGTTTATGGTTCCTTGAAAAGACCAAAAATTTGCATTTGTGATCATGTGGGACGTGCATCCACATATTTGTTGTTTCATGATGTTCTGACTAGGAGTCTATATATATATTGGTGATTGTAGTTGTATGTTTTGACTTGTGTTACTTCTATAATGTAGTAAATTGTTTACACTCATATCTTGGACTGACCGTATAATCCTACCAGTGGTTTGTGTACTGAAAATGTACATGTTCTTTCCTTGTTAAGTACAAGACATCTTCCCGCAGCTGAGATGAGACCTCAATTAAGAGACATTTGAAGGGTGAGCTATTCTTTCAGATTGCGATGGATTCTTCTATCATTACTTGTCTATTCTTTTGGACACAAACATTAGACTAGTGGATTATGTTTTCTAAGTTTTTTGGGGTTGCATCCCCATTATTGATTACATTAGAGTTTTGGTACTACCACTTTCAGTTCTTAGGAGTTTATTCTGCATGAACGTTTTGACTATTTATTGAGTTTATTCATTTCCTTAGATTCTTTTAAAACTATTTTCTTAATATTTATTTGATGTCTTGGTTTTAGAAAATACATCTTGGCTTAATTTTGGGTTAGTAGTTGGTACTACCACCAGGTGGTTTAGTATGTGTGTCACTCACGATGGTCTAGGTCATGACAGACACAGAGAACAATTGTGAAGAAATTTGTAAACGTATAAATAGCTTTTTGGAGAGAGAAAAAAACACTTTTTACCATTTTGAATTTACTAGTACTCTCTGCAAAAACCTTACTATTGAGGATTAAGCTTGTACTTGAAGGTTCTATAGAACCTTTTTGAGATTGAAGTTCTTTGGGATTGAAATATTAGAATCTCGAATCAAGTAGCTACAATGGATGAGAATTTTGGTATATTTCTTTTACCTTTCGTTATTAAAAGCTAATCTCTCTATTCCTAGGGTTGTGTAATGTATGAATGATTAACTTATAATTGAGTTTTGTTTAATTTCTTTAAAATGTTGAAATGATAAGGGTTCAACTATTTTTTTATGTTTTCATCTATAATTTAAGGTTGCAAATTATTGTTACTTTAGATCTCTAATGTTGCTTGTGAAATATCATTAGTGATAATGACTGGATATAACTCAATTGACAACTGAAGCTTGAAATAATTTTGTTGAGCTAAAGTCTTAGATTGCTTTTAGTGCATTACATGTTAGAAATTGATAAAACCCATAAGATTTGTGATAGTTGATTGCTAGATAGTTATCATTACTTATAATCTAGTTTACTCATTGATATTCAACAGAATTTAGCAATTAGCAATACCAAAGTTATAAAATTATAATCCATACCAGCACACTCCTAAGACTCTTCAATTTTAACAAACGGATTTATCGTTATTTAAAAAGGCACTTCATGCAGAACCCTAAAAATTTTCAAATACGATGCCAAATTAAAAAATTTGGCACACAATAATTTTAAAAACTTGAATACAGTTGGGCTAATATCAGTCAACCATAGTTGGAAAACTCCCTCTATGGTGGTGCCGCTTGGCGTCAGCATGATCGCTATAGTCGGCTGACGGGAATCAAACCCTAGTAAAATACAAGATCTTTTATTTTCCTCCCATTTTTCAGGAAGAAAATAGATGAGGGCTGCTAAAAAATCATCTTAAAATGCTCATGGCATAGGAGAAATGGAGGGAATAATTTTTTGCACAAAAGAGATAAAAACCCAAGGAATTTTGATCCTAGTTCGTCACGAATTACTCTCACGAAGCCGAAATCTCTTAGTAAAGGTTCATCAACAATTTCTTAGCACCCAAGTAGGCTAGGATTTTCTTAACTTAGTAGTTAAACATGTATTTACTTGCATTATATCTTGTGAATCGTAGAAGATTTCATGTATAGGCCTTGGGACACGGAGTCTGGAGGATAAATATGTGCCTAGTTGGGGTTAGGCTGATGATGGATTTAACTGGTTATTGCGGAGTTTGTGATGTTTGGTGGGGATTATTTTGGGGAAGGAAATTGTGGGTGATTGGAGTTTAATTTGGAATCATCTAGAAGGAGTTTGGTAGATGATGGTTTGTGGTTTTCTAAAGTATGTAATGTGCGCAGTTAACTGTCTTGTAGTATTATTGTGCAATGCATGTAGGGGAGACAAGAAGGTTAATGTGAAATGGTTTGATGTGATAATTTTATGCAATGGACATGTTTATTTACTTATGGTATCAAGTTGGTTGTTCATCATAATTGTGATTGTGCATGCTATTTGTGATTGCTAGTTGGTTCGGGCACTACACCGGTATAAATATACTAACAGTTTGCTCAAATACCACATCTAGTATGAATATTGATACTGATTGACTTAGGTACCACACCGGTACACTAATAATTTTTGTGTGGACCCTGTGAGAAGACCAAATATGTGCATTTGAGATCATGTGTGACATGTTTCATGCTTTGGTTAATGTAAGAATTGTGATTGGTAGTTTTCATAAAGTTGTAACCGTTGCTATATAGGTGTTAGTCTATAGTACTATTCTGTAAGTTAGTTGTTTACATTCATATTTAGTGATGTATACCAACTCAGGGTAAGGACTTGGAGTTCGGACTAAGTTATTTATGTGATTAGATTTGTATGTGGTTTGTTTGCTAAGTTGTGGTTATTAGGTCAGGTAGATAGTCCAGGGTCTGGTGTATTGTTTAAAAGCTAGTACTGGTTATGATTGGTTAGTGTTTAGAACATATCTAATAAGGGGGGTGTAAATAAAGGTGGTTTAGTAAGGGTTTTGCATGTGGTTTACTAAATGGGTTGAGGGCCAAGGTATTGACATAAGAACTTGAGGAAGATTACTAGGTTGGTTAACGAAGTATCCGTCGTCTGGTTTTAGTGGGAATTTATGTGTGATAGAAGGGTTAGGTTAGGATCCGGTATGAAGGGAAAATGGCTTGGACGGTGGAATTAGCAGCGGAAGAAAGTGGGTGACTTGAAATAGAGTGTATGGGTTCTAAGTGATACTGTATGGGGTAAGAGTGGTGATTGAAAGGTCGGGATATCAGTTTATCTTTAAGTTTCATGTTTTTTTTTATCAATTACATGATGTTATGTGGTGAACATGGATCGACCGATGATGTTTACCGGTACGTGTTGTTTGTACCGATACTACTTTTGCTATGCCATTTGGCATATCTGGTCGTTGGATTTAGTGACGTTTCATAGGTCAAGACGATGGTAAACCTCGACAGCTTCTACTCATTTTTTCCTTATGATGGGAGATGTCTATTTTTTTTAATCTTGTACTCATTTAGTAGCTCTTGTACCTGGTTAAACTAATTCTTTCGGAAGTATTTGCCTGTTTCTTTTGCAAATTGTGTAAGTTTTAAATCAAGTTAAGAGTATGTCAATGTATAAGTAGGGTGTTTAGTTTATGTTTATGGCACGACCCAAGGGTACTCCCTAGACGTAACAAGGCACATAATACCCCTAAAGGCACCATGTAAGCCACTTCGCATATCATAGCATAAAGCATTAGAACAATAAGAGTAAAAAGGCATTTTCAAGTCTTAAGAAGTTTTCATAAAAGCAAAGCGGAAGTCTAGACTTGTCTCCATTAGCCATCTATTACAATCGAAGTATCAAATAGGGTCACAGCCTTTACAATAAAGTCCAAAAAGTCTAACACAATGAAAGAAAGGAACTACAAGATATCACTCATCCTCAGATTAATGAGGACTCACCACAAGCAATGAGAATAGTCGAATACAGGCTTGTATGAAAGGAAGATCACCTCAAACACTAGAACCTACACTTTGTGGAAAATGTAAAGAAATATGGGTTAGTACAAAAATGCACTAAGTATGATAGTCAAGCATAAAAACCTTGAAACATGCTAAAAAGGACATTTTAGTTGAAAAGCATGCACTTTACCAAGTTTAAGAATCATCATGAAGATTAGTGTAAAAGCATAACTCATACGCATATTCAACCAATAGGTCATCATATCATCTTGGAAACATACCATAAATACCCTCAAAGCATTCTTGTGCCATGCATGAATAAGATCCCATAATCCTACCCACACTAAGGAAAGCTTTTTGAGTAACTATAGTTCATAACTCATATTCTTGTTCATACTATCATAAAGGGAGATTAGCCTTAACCGACATAGACCATGTGAGCTTAACATGGAATCCGGTATCTACCCCACACCAAAAAGGGGTTGTCCTACTTGCCTAAGGTAGAACTATACTCTTAGTTTAGGTGGATCCACTAGCTAAAGACCTATGTGGACACATAGTTTATGGGATAAGGAGATTGGTTCTAGAAACTCGGACTCAACTAAGGTAGAAGGTTTCCATCTCATGAGATACATACATTTGGGAACCCGGACTCAACTAGTGTAGAAGGAACCCATTTGGAAAGTCGTACTCAACTATCGTATAAGCTTCCATTTCATATTCGTATCCACTCGGTGCTAAGCATTAATTCCCATTGAGTTCATATTAAGTCTTGACTTAAGTTCATAATTATGGAAGAATGTCCTGATACTCAATCCAATACAACTCATACTAAAGCTCATAGATTCATTTGGTGAGACTAGTCTTCCAACCTTAGAATCACTAATAAACCTCTCACATCATATCATATTCAACCAAAAATGTGTGCGTGAGAATAATCATCCAATAAACACAACAATTAGATCATAATCATACTCACTTTACCCTTAAAGTGATCTAAATGCATATACTTACATCTCATAATCATGCGTAATTCATATACTTTGCCCTTCAAGGATCATAGATCATATTCCACCAACATATCTAGAATTACTACATTAGACATAGAGGATAACATAATCCAAGTAATTCTATTACTACATGCATAATTCTATCATATTCTACTTGCATCAATCAACACACCCACTTTTAGATCCAAACTGGGGAAATAGGGGAATTCATGGATTCTTGGGGAATTCATCATAAAAACAGTAAATAATCATCAATTTGATCATAATATAAAGCAATTAAACCATTAGAATCATTTTTGAAGTGAATCCATGACTTGGAGTAAAACCCTAGTTTTTGGGGGAAGTTACAAGTTTTGAAATTGAGTTTGGACGGACTCCATGGATGAAAGACTACCATACCTTGATGAAGAATTACCACGAATTTGAGGAGAAAAGATGGATCTTTCAACCCTAGCTTCACTTTTCTTCTTCTTTTTCCTTGGGGTTCTAGAGAGAGAATATTTGGGGAGGTTGAGTTTGGGAATTGATTTTGGAAATAATGAGAGGGATGATTTAGTTTAGGGGTCTTAAAACCTTTTATAGGTGGTCTAAACTAAGTTAAAACGACACCAGTTAATAATAATTAACACCCCAAAACACCCCTAGACTTAACCCCCAAAGCTAACAAAATAACTGTTTTCCAGCCCTTGACCTACGACTCCATGACCCACGGACCGTGGGTGGGACCACGGCCCGTGCTGGTTAAATGTGGTTCATGGTCTGGGGCTTGAAATGGAGGGCTTGACCTACGGAGCCAAGCCACGTGGCGTGGGTCCTGCCTGTGGCTACTGCCTTAGGCAGATTCCAAGGAGACCTCACCCACGTTGCCTACCTACGGGACGTGGGTCCATCCATGTGGCGTGGGTGGTGCTAGTTTTGGGCAGTTCTAGGGTCCTTCTCAAGAACCCATGGTTGGTCCTTGGGGGGTCGTACCTTGACGTATTAACCCAAAAGCATATATATTGAGTACCGAAGGTTATTTACGACTCTAACCCTTACGTTAGGCTCTAATTTAGTCTACAAATTTTCCAGAATGTTACAGTTTTATTCACTTCTATATGTTGTTATTAAGTTTGGCATTGAGGGTTCTCCTATCTAGGTGTTAGAGTTGGTGTCGACATGGCCTGGTAGGTTGGATCGTGAAACTAATTACTTGTGATAAACCCATGTTTTAAGATTTCTCATTGTGATTTTGTTGGGATTAATTGAGCGTGAAGATCTCATGTTCAAATTGTTACTCAACCCACCCACCCCCAAATTTACTTATATACATAAACTGGATCAATGTTCAAACTTCTAGTAAGATAAAGCACATTATAACTTTATAAGGTGATTTATATTCATTCATTTCTTGTCGGATTGACCCCAACTCTTTGTTGGATTATATATTGCAAACGATCTTCTATGCATTGAATTTACATGTGTAGTTTGCACCTTGGTATGCGAATTTTACAAATTATATCATTTTTTGGATTCTACCCGACAGTGTATATCCATACCAAATGAAGAAGTTTCTTTTTTATGTTAATAGATATTATTGGAATGAGTCTTATTTAATACGAGTGTGCTAATCGTGTGTAACACCTCGGAAGTCCATCAGTACATATCAGATTTTTAAAATGCAGATAAATGTGGAAGTCTGCAGAAAGTGGACTTTTACGGATAGCATTTACAATCCGTAAAAGGAATTACAAACTGTAATTGTCACCCGTAGTTCAAACTTCAGAAAGTGAGAATCAGGTTTGGAGTTTATGAGAGGGTTTACGGTCTGTATAAGTTTTTACTGGTTGTAGATAAGGCACGTAGATCATCTTTAGAAACTTAGAAAATTCACTTTATTGGGACGATTGAACTTTTCGGGTCGTGGAGCACTTTACGATAGTGAACTGATCTGTAGGCTGGAGTAATAAAACTTCAGAAAGTTAGAGAAAAACTCTAACGTTTACGGATGACCATGATGAGTCATGGAAACTTTATAGACCGTACACGAGTGTACAAAGTGACTTCAGAAACCCAGAAATTTCCCTCTAACTTCTAGGGATCCTTTCATGGTTCGTGGATTCTATGGTCCGTAAAAGGTGTTTGTAGATGACCTCCGATATTTTTTAATGAGGATTATTTTGGTCTTTTTCCACTCTTTTAATCTCTATACTATGTCGTTTTGACCTATTTTAAGTGATTCCTAAAGAACCTAACCCCTCATTGGGTTTAAGTGGTTCCTAAAGACCCTAACCCCTCATTCTCTCCTATTCTCCCAAATCTAAGTTTCCTCTCAAGGCAAAAACAAGGAATCCAAGCTTCAAGACTTCTACCCAATATTCAAGCTAGGATTCGTTCATGATTTGTAGGAACTTCATCAATGGGTCTCTCTTCGCCCATTGAGTCCCAAAGAAATCGTAATTTCATCAAATTATGATTTCTCAAAACTAGGGTTTATATAATCTTCATGGGTTCTTATTGAAAATTAGTTTCTTCTTTATGATTGATCTAAATTTCATGATTCTGATTATAATTTCATGTTTTCAATGATATTTCCATGAATTCATAGCATGCAACTATTTTCATGATCAGAATTATGTTATTTTTAAATGCATGTCTCAAATTATCAAATTTTCATGAATTATGATGCTTTTGAAGAAAGTATCTCTCACTATATAAAGATATCATGATATAGATGCATGCTCTTGAATAAACTATATTTCAGATTATGTTCAGTTATCATGATTTATGAGCTACTCAGTATTTTATCAATTATCAGTATGATTCAGTATTACTAGATTATTACTATTTCTAGATTTATACATGTTTCCGTTGGGAGTATACTTAGAACCGAGTGGATTTTTGGGATAAATGTTTATGTTTAGCATCTGTGTACCTTTAGTAGCAATCTCTAAGTCCCAGAACTATGTGTTATCGTAGAATTTTGTATTTGATAGACATTAGCTAGGGGATCCACCTTAGCTTAGATATCAAGTCTTTACCTTGACTAGTATGGTAACTCTCTTTTCATTGTGGGAGCAGTACACTAAACTCCATGTAGCAGCTCACATGGTTTATGTCGATTTTAGTATCTCCCACAATCAGACTTTTATATATTGCATGGCCTTGTATATATGTATTTCAGATCTGTATATCTCAGTTTCATGTTATTATGCTTGGTCATTGAATCAC